>CAEMYA010002140.1:7054931-7075051 GCA_903131615.1 Diplodus sargus | reverse complement strand
ACCTCCATAATTGTCAGCACAAACAAAACGGATGAAGTAACACAAAACGAGAATCATCCACTGGGGATAAATTATGATTGTACTTTACGTGCCACACACAGGTACCGGTGGCTAATGTGGACTCACGCTTCGAATACCAACAGCACGAGTTCAGCAGTGCATTTATTTCCTCCGACAGATGAGATCCTTAAACAACGTCTGCGGGTGTTTTGTTATTCCGAGTGTGTCTCTTTGTGGTTTCCCGGCACGTTACAGTGGCGTTTTTCTGTGCAGCGCCAACTGAAGCTGTTTCAGCATCTGTACCGAGACTGTGGGGCTTCCGCAGACAGGCATATGGAGAATAATATAATTGGTGCTGGTTCCCATTTGTTTTCGCCACTAAGGAGAAGATACAGTGTCCCGCTGTGTGGGAGTAACAAACATCCCCTTTTGCGTCTCTGTCTATTTGAAATGCGGAATAAAAGTAGCGCAGAGCGAGGTCGCGTTTCTGTTGTGCGTTTTGTCTTTCAGCAAAGTCTTGCAGCGTTTCCTCTGTACCTGTGGAACTGTGGCACGCAAAACACTAAACTTGATGCAACAGTATCCCACCATTAATATTTGGTGAAATAATCTCTTATCTCTGACACCCTCAGAGCTGCGATATTAACTTAAAACTTTAGCGTCCCAGCCCGTCCGTCTTCTGCGCGAGTTTTACGGTGAAGACAAAACGCGGATGAGTCATATTTTCACTTCGCTGCATTAAATAATGAAGAGGGAGCCGTGAGGAGAGGGAGAGGGAGAGGGAGAGGGCGAGCGAGGCAGGCAGTGAGGGATATACATATTTTGCCATCCTTGGTGATAACATTAATGTCAAGGTGGAAGAGGGAAGGAAGACATCAAAGATAATGAATATTTATGGGCGCCCACAGTAAAGTGCTGTTTTAGACTGAAGTGGGACAGAATGGCCTCATGAAGACAGCACTTTAGGGTCTACTCTTGCACAGGCTGTGAGCGTATGAATATTCATTGTTCATTGTCCCAAAAACAATTTGCTTAACGCTTTTGACTTCTCCTCATCCGCAAAATGCGCGCAAAGGTTCTTACCTATGCATGGTTTGGCCTATAATGCAATCTGTCCTCACGTTTGATAGGCCAGTGACAGGATGAATGTTTATTCATAAGATTAAAAAGTGTCATATTTCTTTACAAATGATATATACTGGAAAACCATAAATGCTATTTGTCATATTCTATTTGATAGAATGTTCCACTACCTGCCTCTGGACTCAATGATTCAGTGACACATTGTCAGCGGGATGTGTCACAGGAAGCGGTCTGTAAAGATGCTATATCATAGCATGTTTGTTCAAAAGTACGAGAGCGCGTTCAAGCGACAGAGTCTATAACCCCATTATATATGCCAGACGGCATGATGTCCTTGAGCATATTTCACAACATGCTACATTAGCCTTCCTCCAGCCCAACTGCGCGAGGCATTTGTCAAAGTGTCAGCGTAGCCGGAGCCGGCGATGTTTAAAAAACCCTTCATGTCACATGTTCCGTGTGAAAAATTGCCGACAATCCTGTGGAGGAAAACCCCATCCGAACAGAACACTGACAGAGGAGGGAGATAACGGAAAGCAGGTGAAAATATCAGTAACCAGAGGAAAAAAAACCCAAGAAAAACAAAACCACATTTCAGGTCGGGACATAGATTGTTGCTATGGTAACTTGTCTTGACACTACTGCCAGTCTCAAAGAACGCATGCCAATATATTGTGTGTTCTGCCGGGGGATAATGTACTGTAGTATAGAGTATTTTCTGTGTGAATGAAATACATACATCTAATGTATTTTTATTTTTTTTTACCAGCTGGTTTTGCTTTACAAAAATGTCCCTGCAAAGAAACAAGGAATGTTTAAGATCTCACTTGTTAAATATATCCTGCTTTGAGCAACTTTATGCCCAGTTTTCCAAACCGCTGCTTCTGTAAAATATTCCACTCCTTTGAAATCTACTCTTGTATTTACGCTGCACAGCAGGGGGATCTAGTAGTAACAGAGACCTTTCTCTGATCTTATATCTGCGAAAATCACTCTGTGCCCATTCAGAAAAAAAAAAAAAGGTGGAAAGTATGGAAGCCCTGAAGGGCAAGTGAATCATTTAGTTGTTTTTTTTTTTGGTGACCCATTTTCTAAGTCTGATTTAAAAATGTTTTTCCAAGATAATCTAAGTATTTTTTTTTTCCATCTGTGAAAGCATGTGGGATCTTTTCTTTCCTCTTTCTTATCCAGGAGAAAATAAGTAATAATGTGTGACACTGAGTGAAACAAAAGATTCATGTGTACAAAAAAAAAATAAAAAAATAGAGAAAGACAAATAATTCCAGTGATTTCACGGATGGAAAAATACAAAAAATAAGGATCTTTATTTTTTCTGCCACTAATTCTCAAGTCAGAAATTGTTTAGCTCTGGCTTAGAAAATGTATCACCAGAAAAGAAAATTGAACATAAAATAAATAACTTTGAACATAATTGCCATTAATTGGAGTCATTCTAGAGCCATGCGCCTTCCAACACCCCTTCCCCCATCTCTCCTGTTGTGTACCCCCGACATAATCATCAGTCTGCCCTAACATGTGTCTGGCTCTCATTAACAGCTGCCTCCTGTAAGCCCAAGTGCCTCTTACTGTCATACCACTGTGTGGGTCACCTCTTGACATGGCGAAGTAAGCACAGTTTCTTGCCTCTTAGCCAAGCCCTGCGGACTACGTGGCCAACATTGAAGAGCCCTGGTAGACTTACATAAATCCTGTGAATAGCTGGCTATTGCTGTGTTTTATTAACCTGGGTCTTAGGGAAGTGGAGTACTTCCCCACACACAGGTGCTTCATACAGAGGATTTTTATTTTTTTTTTCAGTTCCATTATAGACAGAAAGACGGAAAAAGGACAACATGGTGTGGTCTGGTGAAGTGGAGGTAATTATTATGAGGGAGAAATGGACTGCTTGTTACATCCGCTGCCTGGTCGTGGTTAATGGAGTAAACAACTGCATGTCTTGTCTAAAAACCTCAGCCTTTTAGTCTACTGGAAAGCATTAGTGACGGAAGAGTAGCTAGCTGACGTTTTTGTAACATTTGAGCTAATTAGCTGGCATTCTAATTTAGCAAGGTAACTGTAAAAGAAAAAAAAAAGAGCTGGCTCTGTTGTTAGTTTCTCTGCAGTTAGTTTCATTACAAATGAACATAACTGAGCAGTCAACAATGGTTACCGACATTGCTAATGAACAACTAGGCTAAATAGCTGAAGGTTTTACTATACAAACTATTTCAGGCCTTCTAGCCTTTTTGCTAGCATTGTTAGCTAAGGCGCTGCCTACCTAATATAGCGAGGTAAGTAATTGTAAAATACTGGTCACTTCTATCCTTTCTTTCTCTACAGTTAGTTGCACAATAATGTGTATTTTATCTCCTGTCTGCATCCATCCAATGCTAGTACAATGGGAAGAATATGAAAGCGCTAACTGAGCAGTCACACATTATTCTACAATGGTTAAGCTGCCTGCATCGTTAGCCTGGTATGCACACAATGCTAATGATGAACTAGACTGTAAAAAGGACTTTTTTTTTCTGTGTAACCTATTTCTAGCCTTTTCACAAAAAAGTTAAACCACGTATTAAAAAAAAAAAAAGATAATGGAAAGGAAATGCAAAAATTTAACATTAAAAATAAAAATGTTTCAAAATCTTTTTGTGCTGTTCCGACCGGCTTCTTCATCCGTGGTAGCATACAGTACATGTGCAAAGTTCATACAGTATATCACAGTATAAAGTTTTATCCCCTTGTTGAAATTATGCATTAAAGGGAGGCTTGAATAATCACGGCACATGGATATTTTAGAGCTAACTGTCTGGGTATCATGCTGCAAGGCTGCTGGTAGAGTGGTGTGAACGTTTCCGGTCTCCCACTCGTCCTCCTCAAACTGCATTTATGCAGAACCACTTGAAATTCTCAGGTGATGGAGCAGACACGCGCACAAAAATACAGTCGGCATTGAAGTAGTTTCCAAACCTCTATATGCTGTACGTGTTTTATTTGTATTTTTGTCAGCAGTGTGTGTGTGTGTGTATTGTGTGACTCAAAATCAAGCTGTTGGTGGACCCTCACTGTGTTGGTGATGGTAATAGTTTGCCAGAGCCTTGGGGGAGCTGCTCAGCAGGCGATGGTGTGTGTGTGTGTGTGTCAGTGTGTGTGCGCCCGTGTGATTGTGTGCATGTATCAGCAGGAAAGGGTAGAGAAGGCCCCAAAGTGTATGTCTCAACAGCCAAGTCATCAACCCTTTTAATCCAGCCCAGCGGGGACGTGTTTGCGTTTTTTGACAGTGCAATGTGTGTGTTTGCATGTTTGAAGAAGAGCTCTATGAGTGCCGCTGCCATAAACTTGGTTGTGTTTTGTTATCGGCACGGCAGAAATCCGTCCAGAAATCTGTCCAACGAGACGCCTTTCTTCGGTCTTGACAGGAATTTTAATGAGTTCTTTTTTCGTCCGTGTCACGTTGCTTTTTGTCAGGTTGTCTCTGAAGATATCTCCTGATGAGTCTAATGTACCTCCTCTCCTCTCCCCCCCCCACCCTCCTCTCTTCTGTCTTCCCCTGCAGGACGAATGTCATAGGATGAACACTGCTGGTGGGGTGTGTCTGTCTGTGCTGTCCTCTCTCCTGGCTGTGGCTGGGGCCCTGGCTGCCGTGTCTGCCCTCGCTCTAGCTCCTCTCTCTGCCCTGGCTGAGGCTGCCTATGGGGCTGCCGATGGCGTCCCCAGCACCGGGGCAGAAGGGGCCCCCTCGCCCGTCTCCTCATCATGCTCCAGCCTTGTAGCTGGGGTGCTCTATGGCTCTTTCTCCCTAAGGGAGCTGTTTCCCTCCAGGGCGCCGGGCTGTTCCTGGTCCCTGGAAAACCCCGACCCCACCAAGTACTCCCTCTACCTCCGCTTCACCCGCCACCCTATCATCTGCCGGACACACTCCCCCATGCTCCTCTCCCTTGACCACCACCTGGCCAATCAAAGCTGTCCCCTTCAATTACAGACAGTCGCTGCCAGGGATCAGGAAGTCATCGATCTTTGCGGCGGCCAATCCAACTCAGATGGACCATACTCCTTCCTACAGTTTGATAAGAACTTTGTCCAACTGTGTCTCACGAGACACCCACCTGCAGACGAGCCTCAGGTAACTAAGGAATTGCTGGAGCTGAGACTGGTAGAGGTGTTGCTCATTAACAACGAGAACTCCAGTCAGTTCACCTGCGGCGTGCTATGCAGATGGTTCGAGGAGTGTTTACGCACAGGTCACAATGGAGGCCAGGAGGTTTCGGACGGAGATGGTTGCGGGATGACTCAGACAGGATGTATCTGCCCGAACCACAACATCATGGCGCCGCCTATTCCGCTGCTCCCGGAGACACCCCACAGTTTCAGCAATGGCTCGCATGTTCCTGACGACTGCTGTGTCACCGAGCTGCATTCAAATGACGCAATCGCCATAGCACCCCGAGACGTCCGACAAGGTAGGACTACGTTGCGCACTTTCTCTGCACCAAGTTAATTACTCATGCACTGTAACATTGCAGGCCATAAGTCTAATTGCCAAGGCATATGTTATTTAATTGGTGGTAGCCCATACATTATGAAAACCATTCTAGAATCCAAACACATTCAAAGCATTGTTTACTTGTGTACCGAGCTTGCAATAACAAGTAGACGAGAAACAACAAGTTTGCCTTGTTATCCGGGCTTTTGATACCACCTCAGGGGGGGTCGCATGACTCCGCTTGACAGAGAATTTATGATTTGAATTTTGTTTGTTGGCCTTTAATTAAAAAACTGAAGCAGTTCAAAGGGGGCCCTTTAAACCTTCCATCAAAAGAGTTGTAAATGGCTGTCAGAAATTCAGCCTTCTGATCTATATTTTAGAGATTCCCCCATGTGGCCACGAGGTGTGGCTCCTAGGACTTCGGTTTCCATGCTGCACGTTATTGTGTGCGTGTGTGTGTGTGTGTGTGTGTGTGTGTGTGCAAAACCATCTGTTAACGATGTCAGGACAAGGTCAGATCTGACACCGGTGCACTCGTATGTGCATATGGTCATTCATACACCGATGAATTTAGCATGAAGCGGACATCCCTTTGCACAGTAACACATGGGGATATGGATGCATGTGTGCATCTGCATAAATGCGTGTGTGTCCATGCATGTGCCTAAAGGAGACATAAGAGACATATATATATATATATATATATATATATATATATATATATATACGTACTTAATGCAATCAGATGGACACGTGCTTGTGCTAAGGTTCTCTTAACCATTCATGTTCATCACTGCCACCAGAGTTTGCTTTGAATGTAACATATGAATTTGATATAAAGGGCGCCTATAGTTCACCGAATTACATAACAATTTTCCTTTGGGTGGATTATAGACATGTTTGCAGAGTGAGCAGCACTAATTAGAACTCAGTTATTCCTGGCCTGCCTTCAACAACACACTAACACACATACCGAGAGCTCTAGGGAGAGCCTTACCTTGCTGACGGGAAGGTTATCGTTCTCTGGATTCAATCAGCACGGGGGGATTTTATCATCTAATGTAGTCAGAGAGGGAAAAGTGAGTGACAGAGAAAGAAACATGGCGTAGGAGGATTGGAGAGTCTTTTACCAGTTTGACTTAGACTGATGCGCTGTTTCTTTTAAACATAAGCCAAATGCTCTGTAAATTGATGCCAAGTGTCAGGGTGATACTAAACTTATGCCAGTTGCCTGGAAGCTATGTTAGCTTTTCTGCATCTCGCCTCAAAGACGCTGCTGTTGCATACTTGTTGGTTAGTGGCTCGCCGCTGTATGGGGGATCTCACACCACTCGCAAAGACTGCTGTGAACTGCGGAGAGCCCTTGAAGAGAAGATGGCCTGAAGAAGTGTAAGCGAGGCTTTGTGTGTGGAAGACTGTTTTCGTCCAAACAATTCCCCGATGTCCTAATTACCCTAAAATATCAGAATTACTATAAACCCAACAACGCTCTGTCAGAGCGAGAGCCAGAATCTTGCCTCCGTCCTGCTTCTCTCCTGTCCCCTTTCTCTATCCAGTGGAAGACAAACACCAACGCCTTCGCTGAGTGAGAGACTCGTGAAAACAAAGCTGATCTGCTTGCTTTCTCCTCCCTCATCGTTCTGTCCCCCCATCTCCCTTTCTCTTTTTTTTTTCTCGTGATTATCTTCTGCAACTCTTTCCTGCAGCTCTTCAGTTAGCACAGAACAGTTGACTTTCCACTCCTCACACTTGCATATGCACTTGCTTATGCAAAGCATCCGACTTAAAGACCCTGTTTGATTGATTCTGACCAGGGACTTTTCTTTTATGTCCCTTCACCTTCCTGCTTTTTCTACTGTGAACTTTTGGTGAATAAGGCAAAATACACCACCAAAAAACCCTCAAAACTACCCACAAAACACTTTTGAATTTGTCTGACCAGCTGCAGGTACCAAATTGCCCACCACTCAAGGATTTGTCAGTCAGTGTGTGTGTTTTTGGTTGAAATGAATTCAGTTTTCTCACACTTACAGACTCATGTGGTTAGCCAATGAAGTAACAGAAAACCAAAGGGTGACTCCATCGTCTCACAGCAAGGGGAAAAAAAAAGAATACATATATAATGTCTGTAGAAGTCCTTTACCAGAGGACATTCACTTTTCCAAGGCCAAGCATTTTCCTTCATTGATTCTCAGATGGCACTTCACTCTTTTTCCTTGGGTGGAAACACAACATTTTGCTCAATACAAATGTGAAACTTTTTTTTTTTTTTTTTACATTTGATCTTGCAAATAAGTAGGAAATAGACCAAAACCTCAAAACCTCATAAAGATGCTCATCACAATAATGTGTTGAGCCTTTACAGTGCCTGTACTGTATGGAGAGGATTATTGTTCAACAGTATACACTAACAGCCTGAGCGTCATGGGCGTCTGTCATCCTATTCCTTTTTTCTCTGAAATGTCAATAACCCTCATTGCCCCAAAGTATTCTTTTGTTTTCTGAAGACTTTAATTATTCATAATTACTTCATTCAAAGAGCGATTAGCAAATAATTAACTTTGATTTTATCTGGAATGTGTTTTGCCCGAAAACTGGATGACATGTAAAATCAGATATCGCTCTCGCAGTTCTTATCCTCCGTTTGCGATTGTGCCTCTGATGGGTGAGGCTCTTTTATAGCAGCTGACCTTCACTAAGCTGATTTTATTACTTCTGTATCTCCAAAACCCTCAGCAGGTCTCCCTGCCTGAAGCTGAGGATGGGGTTTTCAGCAGATACTGTATCTTTATTATGGATTTGACAGGTACAGTGGTCAAATTATAACTTGCATGCCATGAGGTGACCTGAAAGGATTCATTTCTCTGTGCCAGCAGAGTCCGTCAATAATTAAGGTTATAAAGTGCAGAAGCCTGTTTGTCTTTCCTCCAAAAGAACTGTTTTAAAAAAAAAATAATGTATCATAATGAAGATTTACTCTGCAGAGTAGGTAGTATGACATTATAGTTTCAGTCAATATGAATTTTCTAAGAGAGGTCTGGGGATGCCATAAAAACTATGAGTGTATAACTTCAGGACACAGGGCCGATTTGAACCACATATCTATGTTAAACAGTTAAATACTATCTCATTTCCATATAAATTGGGTATCATGGGGCAGTACAAGCTGAATTATGCTATATGAAATAAGTTTGTTGTATCTTTCCTACTTTTTCACGTAGTGCAGGTATCCATCCCTGCTTGTATTTAGCACGATAGGGCATCACATCCTCGTGTCTGTACACATGAATCTATCTTCACGACACCACTTGAAAGCCCCAAAGAAGTTCTAACTCTCTTTTGTATCAGACAAGCTGCTTATCTCACACTACATACTGTAAGTTTGTTATGTTGAGCATCTGGTCAATTTGCAAAGTAGTCTTGACTGCCAGATTTTCAGTTCAGGAAAAGTTACAAAAATTGAGAAGAAGCTAGTTATCCAAGATTCTAACTAACATTCAGGACCAGAAAATGACGCCTCGGTGCAGTTTTCTTTCCACATTTAATTTTAGGCTTTAACTCAGCCACAACTGTGTCCAAGAAGAGTCTCATTAATTTGAAAGCGTAGCACTTTCACATGAACGTTTAGGCATAAATATTTTAATCAACAACATGCAGCACATTCCTGAACAAGACCAAATTCTTCACATTTCTCTTACTTCCCTGCTCATGATGCAAGTCTTAGAAACCAAATATGATCACACGCTCTCACATACACAGTATTTGAGCTCCTGTTGTGCTTTGTGGGATTGAATGTCAGGGTCTTCTGGAAGAAAAAAAATGAAAGACAGAAAAAACTCTGATCCCCTGGCTATCCTGTCAATCAAACACTCCCCTGCGAACAGCCCTATGAAACAGATGCGCATCATAACCGGCACGGAATGAAACAGAGACCTGTGTAACACCTTTTCATTGTCTCTAATTTCTCTTCCCCTCATCGTGGTAACATTTTTAATTGTATTGATCTCTGCGTTACCTTTCCTTCCCGACTGCTTCAAAAAAAGAAACATAAATAACCCCCTTGCTTTTCGTTCAGTCAAAAGAATCCAGTGATGAGAGATTCAGCTGGTTGTAGATTTTCTACCAACTATTTCTTCTGCCGCGCTGTTTTAACGCATGCAGCTGGCGTTGTGCGAGAATGTTTTTAACAAGTTTATTCAAGTAAGTGCCTCAACGTGTTCCACCAGACATCATAGTCAGTCTTAAAGCTATCATTGACCCCTTTCAGACAGCTGGATAAGCAGCTTCTTCCCAAATTCTATAACTTTACTGAAATTCTGGCAGTCAAGTCCGCTTTGCACATTGGCAGATGGGCATCAAAGTTTGGGCTGACCGCCAAGCACTACGCAGATTATTTTGTCCACATCGCTCGCATTCGTACTTCTGTTGCTGTCGGTGCTCACGACTTATCCGTGCTGATCAGCTTTGTGTTGCCAGTTTCAGAAACAACACAGAAGGTACATGGCCAAAAAAGATATTCGTGTTGTAAACGAGGACAGACATGCACGTGCAGCTAAACGGTGTACGGTATCAGTTTAGATGCACAGCGGTGAATCCCTTCCGTCTGTGAAAAGACGAATCGGAGGCACATTTGCAGTGTTTTTATGTCTGAAAGTGTCTCTCTATTTGTGAGTACAGCAACACCAGGGAGGTGTATACAGGAAAGGTAAAAGGAAGTTGTTAAGGTCGAGATCCAAAAGAACACAGGCAACATCCTTAAACACCCGAAAGGTGCAATGTCACAAGAGAACAAGATTAAAAAAGGGTTTCAAGATGCCGTTTAAAAGGTTCAACTAAAGTGACGGTAAGGTGGAAAGTATTCCTGCTGTAATTAGGATTTCAGTGTTGAGCATTGGAGCCACAGTTTTTAACCCTTCCACGGCTCCAGGGCTGACAATGTTGGTATCTTTCCACCACTTGGGCCCGGACTGAAATATCTGGTATATATACAGTGTGTATATACAACTACAAGGTTGATTGAGATAAAACGTTTTTTAAAGGTTGGCAGAAAGTAGAAAGTGACAACACAACTACAAATGAAACAGGACATAACTAACCAAAAACCATGACACTGCTAAACTAATTCCATTCCCATCATCACCATCTGTAAATGGTTGGGGCTGATTAGCAGATTTAAGCGTGCTGATGTGTTAGCATTTAAGTCGACGCGCTGCCATTCTGCACACAGCGTCGCAAAGTCCCTAGCATGACTGTAGAGTGTTCCATTTATGTCATTAAAAGCGTGAGATAATGACTTTGTCGAGGGCGTGTTGTGATGTTACGACGCAGAGGATCAAAGCAGAGCTGGCTATGTGATCTGAGCCAATTCTGAATTATGAGTCATCTCATCACTACATACTGGAGCATTGGCACAGTGATAGGAGTACAGTATTTCACCAAAGCAACACTCATGTTCACGCTTTATCTGGAACCAATGTCAGTCCCTTGGGCATCCTACATATATATATATATATATATATATATATATATATATATATATATTAGTAGGGGTACAGATACCGAATGACAAATGCTCGCTGAGTCAAACTGCCAATTTCAGAAGGCTATGACCAGATCAGAGAGACGTATGATCACTTCTAATTGGATGATTTCCAGCGAGAAGTAAGTAGGACAGTATGACAGTGTTGTCAGCGCTGTCAAAGACTGCTCTCTTTTCTTTATACATACATTAAAACATCAGAAGGAGTGCAATGTGATGCTGAGGAAACCAGGTTTGATCTTTTATCAAATATGTATCCGATATGTCATCAGCTGATTTCTTTCTTTATCTTTACTTAGTTTGATCTTTGTAATATAAGTAAGTCATCTACTGGCATGCAGTTTTACATTGTGAATGTTATAAGAAGGCTCAAGCATTCGTGCTCATGTGCCAACACATATGTGCTCACGCGGATGTGTGCCACTACTTCTGTTAGCATCGTAGTTTATACTCCAGCATGGTGATTGAGAACTACAGGGCATGAGGGATTGGAGATGTGATCTGGAGCTCCATGTTATGTCACCTGAGCCTGTTCACCAACAGCTCCTTAACTAATCTGAAAAAATTCCACTCAGATCACGTTTTGCCTTATTGTGCTAATATAGCGCCACCAGCACCCGTAATGCCACCAGCTGTTCTGGGTTATGAAGACATGTAGACGTCTCATTTGTGCGCGGAATATCTTTACACAGAGCGCTGAGGTAACACCATTGTTCTCAATCATTCACGGGGAAATTACACCATCCTCCGCGTGTTGGCTCATCCATCATGCTGCAGTAGCCACCATTGCTGTCCTTTACTTTAATTAGTTGGCTTGCACACATTAACTTGTGGCTGAGAGTGGAAGCTTCGTTTTCAGTTTTTCAGAGGGACTGTTCTATTTTCACATTCAGAGTTTTTGCCCATTATGATATAATTTGTAGTGTTAAATAAAAAGTGAAATTCTGACCAATACAAGATTCATGGTATACGGTTATATGCACATTGATAAGGTTGCATATCACGAACAGTCACACTGTGCCTATGATGGCCACTAACATGTCATCGTCACCTGGTCTTGTTTAAGTTTCTTGAAGGTGTCACCTCTCATCCAAGAGGCCTACCTCTAACTACCTACACAACAAAATGACCAAAATGCAACCCTCTTGTTAACCTGCCGCCCTCCTCTCCCCTCCCTCGTAGCACAGAGAGCGCAGAGATGGAGGAGTTGTTTAGTTGATATGTTAGTCAAGTCTGCCTGACTCATTAATTTTTTTTTATCAGACTGAGGTTTGTGCAAATGAGAACCCATGACCCCAACCACCAGTCAATGAAACAAACCAGGTCCATCGCCACTGTTATAAACGAACAAATCGCCTACTGAATATCATATTCCATCTTGCCAATAATTCCTCCCAACTCCTACACACTTCACCTTTAAATGATGAGGAAGTGCATTACGCTTAACCACAAGCTAGCTTCAGACAGTTTCGCTGTCAGATTCTGTACACAGTCTCTCCACTGTGTCTTCAGGAAATGCGGATTATTAAGTGGTAGGTGTCTTTTACACTCACATCCAAACAGTTAGAAGATGTGGTCGACCGTTAAATGGCTGTTTAATTCTGGGAGCGCTCGCTCTGTTATTATTCTACGCACTTCAACAGCACAGGCAACTATTGTAGTTGAAACTCACTGGCGAACAAGCTGAAAGAAGGGCATAAGCATGCTAATACTGTGAGGTGACCTGTTTTTTTTAGAAAAACAACGAACCAGTCATGCAAGGTGCATCCTAAAGAGTTTGTGGTCGAGCGGCTGAAAGCCGTGTCCACCGCCTCAACACATTTGCAGTCTGGCTCTGCGCTGTCACGACTCATTCAGGTCACGGTTGTAATGTCCACCAGCAGTGTTTGAGATGCAGCGGTGCAGGGGCCGCCAGACTCGTTACTGCACTGTTTTCCTTTCTCGTTCTTTAAATTCTGTTTACCGACTTAGAGTAAGTGACAGGAGGCCATTCATCACCTAGAAAGGGCTTGAATTGTTTTAATTTTCATAACAGCCCCAATCCCAGGTTTTGGGAATAAATCTTAACTCATAATAAAATAATTAACTTTTGAAAAATGTTGGAGCAAAAATGCAATTTCTATTGAATTAGGTTTTAACTCAGCCTACGCTGGATTACATCCCCGCCTATATGTCGTATTACAGCTATAAATAACTAACTTCAAGTAACTGCTGTCCTTGTCTTGATTTAGGTATACGGTCCATTACCAAATCACCCCACAAGTAGGTCTTGTAGCCGGACACCTGCCCCAGTCTCTAGACACTTACACCTCCCTGTGGCATGCTCCCTGCACACACACACACACGCAGCAGTCACTGGGAATTCTCCTGAGCACAGATGAAGATTGTATTTTATGTGTGAAAGGAGGGAGGCATAGAGTGCGACAAAGATGGAGAGGGGGGATAGAGAGGCCCGGGGAGAGGACTGGGATTTGGCTTGGACTCTCGGGACCAGATCACCCTTGCATTGAGCGGGAGCCAGTGGTCCATCATGTGCACGCACACGCACACACACACACACACACGCACACACACACACACACACACACACGCAGAGACAGCTCATCCCTTCCTCATGGAATACTATCTGCTTCCTGGTAATTAGAGCGGAGAGAAATGTGTGTGTTTTCTTGTGTGTGTCTCTAGCAGCATGGGTGAAAGAGGTGTTTATTTTCACACTGTGCTGCCTCACAGTACATACAGGTGTTTTAATAACCCTCAGCTCCACCAACGCATGCACACACAGTGAAGAAGGGGAAGCATGCCACTGTAGATGACAAAGAATAATTGCTAGATTTTCTTTTTTTTTTCTCCCTGAAATGAATGAAGCAAAACTGCGTGTGTGTGAAGGACTGTCTGCTCGGGGTGACTGTGGCAACAGGATTAGTATTCTGTGCTCGTGAGCCATGGCTCTCTCTGTCAGAGCACTGAGCCCCTTTATGCTCCGGCAAAGGCCCCTACACACACTCTCACACACACACACACACAGACACACACACACACACACACACACACACACACACACACACACACACACACATTCACAGACATACACACCTTGTCATTTATATCCGTTCCCGTTTTCTCAACAGATCTCTACAGGATCAGTATGGACACAGCACGCTGTCTGGCCTTGGCCGTATTTCAGCAGCAACACAACACGGGCCAACTTCCTGTTACTGCTATTAAAACTGTCATAAATCAAATCTATAGGAGAAATGATAGTGTGTACCTTCCAGTTAACAGACCTCTTTGTCCTGTTGCGTGGCGCACTGGCAACACCTCACAAGGAAATTGATGTTAGGTCTGCAGCTCACACTTAAACATACGACTGCACCAAATGTAAAATGTATTAGTGCTACTGTGTCCCTAACTCCTCCCATAGCAAACCACCTGCACAAGCAGCAGAGGATCACCCTGCATACCTCCAGCTTTTAGGACAAACTGCAAACAAATGCAACAAGATTCAGTCGGAGTATGTTTCAATTAAAGGTGTGATGTTTTAGATTAAACACAATAACTTAAGATATGTTTGGCATTTGCTTGAATTTAAGTTTTATTGACTATATAAGTCTTGGACTATCTTGTCTTTGTGTTTTACGGAAATTAAATATCCACAACAACACTAAAAATGATGTTTTTCAGGTATCTCTCCTTCATCAGAGAGGTGTCTTGCATAAATCAGTGGTGTGACTTCATAAGAGCACAAATGCAACATTTCACTTGTCAAAGGTATATAAGAATACATTTAAAGGATGAGTTCACCCAAAAGTAATGGTGACATTTTTTTTTGTTTTTTTCTGGAGCTTCATAGCCAAACAGCATTGCAGCATTATTATAAACAACTGAAGTGGATGGGGATTTGTTTTAAACAGCCCAAATAAACATTAAACAGCTGGTCTGGCGTAATCCACGTCTCTTGAACAAAGTTAAAGGTGCAATATGTTATAGTTATGTTTGAACACATTAAAAACAAAATAACTAACATCATCAATGAAAGTTTTGACATCACAAAGCATATGTATTGAGTGTCAAAGTGCATTTAGCATGCTAACTAGCTAGAACCATCCCAGACTTGGGGCTGCTTGGGAAACGGTGCTAACTAGTGGTTACTCTGATCACATGCTGCTCACTATTTGTTGATTATGAAATACAACAGGTGGCCAATCCTCACATATTGCACCTTTCATCAATCCCTTTCTTTAAGCCAAAATATTCACTGTAGCCATTAAGCTGAAAGTGTGAGCGTGAACCCTGCCTGAGTCTGGTGCACAGGCTCATGCAGAAGTCTTTTCGAATCAATTTGGATATTTTTTTTTTCTTTTATATTTTCAAACCAGTCCATGTTCAGTTGTTGAGGAGAATACCGCAATATAATTTATCTAGTACAGTGTAGAGCAGAGTGTATCATCCACTCCCTGCTCTTCTCAGATCCCAGGGGATTTAACTGGCGCAGGGGATAGGATGAAGGCCAAAGGTTGCCTTTGAATTAGGCCCATCACTCTGTCTGCACCTAATAAAAGTTGTATGATGTAAAGAGGAGAGCGGCGGCGGAGGCAGAGTAGATTTGTGAGCGGGATATTTTAGAAGGAGAGCGCGAGTTCGGAGAGACATGTGAGCGGGAGGAGAAGAAGTGAAGCGAGGGAGATGTGGTTGAGGCACCAGTGGGCCAAATTAGCTAACCTCCAGAGAACCCCCGTTGACTACCCGCCATGGGAGATGGCGCGCGTTTGTGTGTGCAGAGAGAGTGCGAGTGCGCGTGGCGAGCGTGCGCGTGCGAATGAATGGATGACAAAAAGCCTCAGAGCTTCAGACTGTCTCAGAAGGCTCAGGCAGCTCGAGAGTGGTCGTAGAGCAATTCGATGATAATGGAGTACAGAGATGTATTACCGCACCACACACACACACACACACGGATACACACTCATTCAGTCTATATCACTCTCTGGCCCAGTGACTCCTAGTCAAGCTCCAGTGGCCAAATGTGATCGATTAACTGCAGAAAATAGACGGGCATCCATAGTGCAGCTGTGCCCCACGGTCATGTGATAGAATCCCTGCGGGGCCTGCGTTTTCATGTGTGTCTGTACGTGTTCTTGTGTCAGCATGTGAGCATACATCTGCTTGGTAAAGTTCCAGTTCCGTTATAATGCATACGTATTGCAAATCTCCGTGTCAGGTTTGGCGCTCGTGTGACGAACAGTCTTCATGCTTTTCTGATGAAATATGTTTGCGTGACACTGGTTTTGAAACACAAACCTCTGTGCTGTTGTTGTTGTTGTTCTGGTGACAATGAACAACTCGTTGACATCAAGCTTGGAGCAAAGCATTTGAATTTTTAACTATTTACGAGAACTGAGTGGAGGTTCACCTGCATGAATCGGTCTTTTTATTCCACCGCTTTTGAGGAGGCTGAACAGTCTGTAGGCGGCAACAACAGGCATCATGGACAATGGACTTACCAAAGCAGGTGCCTGTATCATATTTCTCAGTTATCATAAATCAGTAGTAGGTTGCACACTAGTTCTGCAGACTCATTGTAAAAGCTGCCGAGGACATTGTTGCGAGCACAGCGATGCTCCCACTCACTTAGTGAGAGCGGTGTGTATCCTTGAGGTCTAAAGCTCTTGTAAGACCAACTCCTCTTGGTTGTGTTCCAGCTCCAGTTTGATTTTTTTGTTGCCAGCAAAAACAAAATTATGCAAATCTGTCCAAGTTTTGTGAAAATACAAACAAAACTTTGTCTAAAGAATACCTTCTAAAAGTCCACTAATTGAATGCATTTAATTTGTCTGACTTTATCTCAGTTGATTTTTATTCTTGGCTTATGGTTTCCTTTCCTTTATATGCAGCTAGCCAAAACTGTCTGTGGACTGATGGAAAGAAGCTGAAGAGAACCTTAAATAATGTTTAATTATGCCGGTTCCATTTTGTTTCATTGAAGTCACTTAGCTGAGCCCATAATGCACCCAGCTTTTAATTTACCGCTATATCTATCGATCGGTTTTGTTACATCTTGTTACAAACGTCCACTGAGTCACTCCGTAAGTAAATGGCTCCTCGCGGAAATGGCTTCTGGCCTCCTTTGAAGAGCCGCTAATCTTTGAGGTATTAGAGCTTCGGTGCACTGTGATTGTCTGAATGATGTGGAAAAGACCAGTGTGTGAGCCCGTCCTCTCAGTATAGAAAAACAGTGATATAACACGCGTTCTAAAAGACTTGTAAACATGGCGAGTAGCATGCTATCTACCATGGTTTTGAGTGCACGTGCTCCTTTAATGGTGCAATTGTGCATGGAAAGTGCAGCAGTGAGACCCATGTGGCGAACAACTGGCCACCTGAGCCCTCCGCGCCGTGTGCTCGTCCCTCCGTGTGAGCATGCACATCATAAAGCATGTGTGCATCCCTGACCGTATGTGCGCACGCAGGCATCTGAGAAGATGATCTAACTTGCCGCGCCATTGAGAAGATTTACAGCGGCAGTGTAATTACCTCTTGGTACAGTACAGTGATTTAGCGTGCGTGGGACCTGTCACCTGTGAGGTGGAATGATACTGAGAGCGCCATAGCGGTGGTTATCTAATGCTATTCTGAAAGCGCCATAGGTGCAGCTACCATCCATATCCAGGAGTGAGCTGATGGTATTGTCACCAGGAGAGACATACTGAGACAGACAGGGGTTATTGATACTGCGCAGCGAGGGGTATGACAGATAGCCTGCCATTATGTAAATGTATTTTTTTTTTTTTTCCCATCACACTATCAAGATTCATCTCCATGCTGTTGCTGCGGCGCACGTCAGAGTCAAACATACAGGCACATGTGTGTCTTTGTCGTCCTGAGCGGGCGACATGTTTGAATATGAGGTTGATGCATGGCTCAGCCATGCTTACTTCCTGGCTGTCACCCACACCTCCTCTTTAGCCGTAAGATGTCCTTCACGATAAGTGTCACGGGGACACTCTTCCCTCCTGAAATGTCTCCTCTGGGGAACTCATTTGTGTTCATCTGGCTTGACGTGAGGGGAATCTGTTTGCCAGACGCAGCCTACATGATCGACAAGGCTATTTATCCTAATACAGGAAGGGAGGCTTCCCAAACGCACACACACACACAAACACACTCACATACACAAAAAAACACACACACACACACATTCAGAGATTTGCTCACTCATGCAAGCCACCACAATGCGCTATTTTTACTTTTATTATGAAATCACCTCCGGTCACGAAGTATGAAGATGTTTTGTTCCCTGTTGTTTCTCCCTGTGCGTTCACATTCATTCTAAAACAGTACAAAAAATACTAACTCCCACGCAGACACACAACCGAGACCGTGTGTGCCAGTTTGTGCCCCCCCTGTGCCCCGTATGTGTGTGTTTGTGAACAATGCATCATCCATTGTGTGAGGTGACAGTAAGAGGGAGAGAAAGCGCTGTGGTCCTCCTCCCGAGCCTGGGTCTCACTGGGTAGTGATGACACCCAGTGAAATACTACATTAACATACAAACAAACACGCATTGGGCATGAACACACACACTCTCTCACTCACACACACACACATAGTAATGAACACACACCCCCAACTAGACAAAAACACCGCACACAAGCTTGCGCCAGAGAGGGAGACATTATGTTTACTGCGAGGGAATCTGGCAACACAGTGCAGGAGGAACACAATAGCTTGGCATGGAGGTGGACACGTGTTTGTGTGTGTGTGTGTGTGTAAGTAAGTGAGAAAGAGAGGGAGAGAGAGAGAGAGAGAGAGTGTTGTGGGTGAAGAAGCAGCCACGTGACAGTGGCCGCTTCCAGTGGCGACGTTAAAACGTCACAAGCAACGGGACGTGTAGCTCTGACCACCGAACGACCGCCACTCGCGCCCTTGCTAAGTCAAAGTTACTTCAAAACAAGCGTGACGAGCCTCTCTCTCTCTCTCTCTCTCTCTATCTCTCTCTCTGTCTCGCTCCCTCTCTCGCCCCCTCTGCCTCTCGCTCTCTTTTTGTCAGCGCGCATTAGCATCACCAGCCGGTGTGTGGCAATTAAATATATCCCTGGGCAATGAGGCCCTATTTAGAAATCATTACAAGACAAGGAAATCTTGTCCCACGAGTTTAGCAAAAACACATGGGAAGCTTTCTGTGTGTACGTGCGTGCCTGTACGTGCCTGTGCGTGTGTGTGTCCGGGTGTGTGTTTTGGTAGGTGCTCTCTCTACGCTCCTTACCTGCACCATTCGTCATTCTGTTCCACTCATCCATGGCTCCTTGCTTCCAAGATAACTCTCCTCCTCTGACAGTCTCCAACAGCGCCTTGAATCCTCCCCTCCCTCCCTCCCTCCCTCCATCTCTGCCTCCTACCCAGCATGCTGACTCGAGATGATATCATCTGCATGGGAGTCTAATGGAGCAGTGGGGAGAAGCCATGGTCAACTATAAATTCGGTGTGTGTGACGGAGCTCAAGAGTGGATGTAAGAGGGTGGTTTAAGAGGAACTTGAATGGGTTTTCATACTTTTTTTTTAACTAATGTCCTTGACTGGGTGGTGTGTGTGTGTGTGTGTGTGTGTGTGTGTGTGTGTGTGTGTGTGTGTGTGTGTGTGGCAAGGTTTTACATGTCTATGTGTGTCTTTAGGATTAGTGGGATTAGTGACTTGTCACAGAATCAGAATCTAGCATAGCACACTATATATGATGTATAATTACATTTATATATTCATTCAACATTATCTCGCTTGAGTCCGAAAACAAAGAACAATAGAACAAAAGTAACAACTGTGAGAGGTCTGCACGGTCAGCAGAATTTTCCATTAGAGAGCTTGTGGTTGATTCAGAGGTTTCTGTGACTCGTTTTGCACTTCAGATAAACATGTTATGCTTAATTGTCAGAGCAGCGCTGAATAACGATCCCATTAGGCTTTTTTTTAATTATCACCAGTCGACCATTAGGGTTGCATTGCCCCCTTTTTTTTTTTTTT
>CAEMYA010002140.1:7023164-7044449 GCA_903131615.1 Diplodus sargus | reverse complement strand
AAAAAAAAAAAAAGAGTTATTAAGAATGAGGACCTCTGTGATTAATGCTTCACATCACAGCACAACTTCAACCTTACCCAGCAGGCATATCCCAGATGATAATGCGCGAGGGGCCCAAAGTGCACCCCAAGGAAAAAAAAAAATGTTTTTTGTGGATGGAATATCAGCAGGACTGTGTGCTGAATGCAGAAATATATTGAGGATTTATCTGCAATGGTACAATGTTTCATAGATCTGGGCCTAAGTAGATAAGTAGTCGATAAATCCTAATGAAAGCGACCTTGATCACCCGTGACTAAATGCCCGATCACTCTTCTGAAACAACTCAGATGATGGTTTTAAGAAGAACGATGTAGCGACTTCAGTCAAAACTCCTGCCGAGCGATATGGATTTAACTTTTCATGAAATTTTCAAAAGAACTCTCAACTTGAGTTTGAAATTATCCTCACTGTGATCCATTGAAGCCCCTTGGATAAGGAGTTCCAAATACTGATCGGAGCGTGCTGTCTGCCTGGAGGAAGTTCAGTCACTCGGGGACAGTTTTTTCAATGAAATGGCCATTTAGAACAGATTTACTGTACAGACAGGCTCTCAGTCCTGTCGCTGAGAAATGTTGTTTATATACTTACTGATGTGCAAACACATACATTTCGACATTAGCAATGTTCAATGCCATTTCCCCCCTACAATATCTGCTCTTTCAAAATAATATCCACTTGTAATCGAACATCGACATCCACACATCCACTGTGTTAACATACATTTAAAGATTGGAGTCGGAGGTAAATAATGCAAAATTATAAGATGGCATGACCAGCATACTTTAAGCAGGTGCCAGTTGGATGTTTCCCAGAAAATAATACATTCAAGATATTACCTGTTTGATTAATTATTCATTATTTATCAGCAGCCTGTTAGAAGTTTCAAAAATGTTCCTTGGTAATTTAACTTACACACCGTGAAACTTGTACCTGTAACATGCAGCTACGAAAGCGTTGAACTTAACATAAATCAACGATGTTTGGTCACGCACGGAGGAGGTTGGTGTAGTGGAGGTGGGAAAAGTGCTCGGTGGCCACGCTGTACATCAGCATTAATATGCCTGGCTGTTACGAGTAAGTTTCTGAATAAGCCAGCGATTGTTATGGATGAAATAAGCCCATCCCGTTCTTTCCTGTGCTAATGCCGATCTTTAACGCTGCAACATTGTGCACTTTCTTCTAAATGCACATCTGACACTGTGAGAGCTTTCAACATGTTGCTGAGTTTATTGACATGGACATTTTCTTCTGCTTCGTGGCTTCCTGCCACTCCGAGGAGCTGCACTACTGGTACTTAAGTCGCCATCTATACGCCAACCATATTTGATTCCTCTGCACAAACCATCAAGGCCACTCTCCTCCGTTTTGAGTGGATAACGGGTGAGTGGATGAAAGGATGATTGTATGAGTGAACGTATGCCTCTTACATGTGAATGAAGTCATGGTTGAGTAGTTGTGTGAATTGGAACACAAAGCTTATTGATGTGTATTGTTTTGTGGAGTGCATTATTCCAATTGCAGTAGTACAGACATGTTGGGAAATAACATGCTCGTGCAGTAATATTATGGAAATAGAGCTCAAGTGAAAGGCCGTTATATGGCATAACAAATGTAATCAGGAAGTTCACGGGAAACATACTGTACTGCAACTGAAAAGTACACAATAAATGGAGCAGATATTAAACCTGAACTGAACACAGTGCTGTATCAGACTGTACCAAAGCATATAATAGTCGCAGAGAAGCACATAATAAAGAAAAAAAATACTCAAAGGGAACAATCGTTCATGAAAAAACAGAGCTGCGGCAATGATACCGCGACAATATGCATGTTGTATTTTTCAGTTTTCAACTTATAACAGCTGAAAAGACGAGTAAGAATCTAGGCCATCGTCTCATTTTCATGATTCAAGGGAGAGTTATCTGGCTGTCACCGACTCGTACAGCTGCTCAGTTTTTTCTTTTCTTTTTTCTTTTTACTTTCAGGTTTCACCTCTATTTTCTGCTCTCTTATCACTTTTTCTCACATGGGTTCATCCTTCCAGCTTACCCAAAAGAAAAAAAGAAAAAACAACAAAAAAGTGGGTCTGGCTGTAGACCAGAGCGTTGCCGCGCGACTGCCTCGCCAAACTCAGTACGTCAACGGGTGTTGGGGTGCATGTCCGTGTGCAGTGAGCGTATCTGGCCCCAAAGATTGCCCTCCCCTGTCCTGTTGCGCTGACCCTTCCCTCTGATGGGAGGTTCACGGAGTAGAGCTAAGAGGTGCGTGAGGGTCTGTGTTCTCAGCAGAGAGGCTGAGGGTGAAAGTGAGCATGTGAGTATCATTTCTTCTGCCCCCATTACCAAGTGAGGACCCGAGGTCTGACTCTTCTCATGCCACCCTGTTATGATTCATGAAAACCACCTGCCAGAGGTTGCGTTGGCCTGCGAGCTAAGTGCCCGCGAATGCAGTGTGTGTGTGTGTGTGTGTGTGTGTGTGTGTGTGTGTGTTTATGAAGCACCACTTGCACGAATGCATTCTAGTGTGGAAGCAGATGTGGCTGATTTTTTTTCTCAGCAGTCATAAATTGCACATAGATCTCTTCTTAGCAGGGTGCACTGACTGCTTTCATCGTTGATTACCAGAGGGAGGAATCAATGCCGTGCTTGAATGAACCAACATGGCCAGAATTAACATATGCGCTTATACACAAGATGCAGATACTGCAGACTCACACATAAAGGCAATAGATACATGTGGACAGAACTCGCTTGTTGCTATGACAGAAAAAAGCAGGAAACAACTGATAAACGTAAGAAATATAATTGAGATTCATGAAAAGAAAATAGAGGAAATAGTCAAATCATGGACTGCAAAAGAAGAAAGAAAACGAACAAACGGCATAAAGAAACAGAATACTTGAGTCATAGCAACAGCACGGCAGCTGCCCTCCATCACAGCTGATGGCGACTCCATTCACCTCTCCGTCAGACAGGACCAGTGGCCGAGTGTGGACACTGATTTATAATCCACCTCCCTCCGTCCATCCCTCTGCAAGCCCCCCCACCCACATCCCTTCTCTGTCTTTTACGGCATCAGCATGACGGTGTTGCTATGGCAACTATGACCACTGCAGAGGCAATTGCGAGCAGTAATCGATCTTTTTTGGGTGGCTGTGTCAAGTGCACATATGTCGCCGTTGTCATTTGAAAAAGCCTGACAGAAACACGCCAAGTTTTGTTTAGCAGATACCTTTTGGTGCTGTTTCTGGTAGATCCGGGCAGCAGGGGAGAGATGAAAGCAGGAGGAGGGAGACGACGTGTGACCACAGATCACAGGCTGCACTCTCAGTGCTCAGAGTTCATGATTTAGCTCTTTTGTCTTCAGTCACGTTAAGGTCTATAAGCTTCTCCATGGGGTGGCAAGAGTCTACCAACACTGGGCTTAATGAACCTTTCAGAGGAAAAAAGCATTTTGAATAACATCCCTGTTGTTTTTACTGTCTCTAAAACTTATTTTGTTATCTAAAATCTTCTAGGTCTCCAAACCTTGTATTGTGTAACATGTATTGTGGGATTTACACTGGTCTTGGTCTTGACTTGGTCTCAACCCCTCAAAGTCTTGGTCTTGTGTCAGTCTTGCAACACTCCCGTCTTCGTCATGGTTTGCGTGGTCTTAAGCACAACGCTGGCTCTAGGGATGGAAATGTTGCTTGGTTGGTCTGTCCACCACCATGGTCCCCACCGAAATAACTCGACAACTATTGAAAAGATTGCCAAGAAATCCTGCACTCAAACGTGTTGTCCCTTAAGTATGACTCGAATTTGATGTTCCCCTAGTTTTTCCTTTAGAAGGGCCAACTCTTCATTAGATTAGTGAAAATTGTGTACAGGCATTCATGTCACCCTCTGGATAAATTGTAACAAACTTTCCATCCAGTCCTTCAATGTGTCAAATGTTTAATTTGTCTAACACTTTGGTTTATGAACAAATACCTAAGCAAACAACTAAGATGGTTAAAATGGTAACAATTATACCAGCATGCTAGCGTTGTCATTGTGACTGTGTTATCATGCTTTATACGCTAGCATTTACCTCACAGCACCACAAAGCACAGCATCTCAGAGTTGCTAGTAAAACTCTTGATCTTCTTCAAGTGCACTGGTGGCTCAAGCTTATCTCACATCGATCCATTTAACATACCTCTAGCCATGATTGTAAACACTGCTACACTTGCCTTTGTAAGGGCACTATACAGAGGTTCCTACACAAACATGCTAAACCATAGGTGTAATTGTCTCTAATTGATCCGGCCAGTGCAGTGATCTTGCTTACCCTACTTTGAATGAATTGTTCTGGCCATTCCTGCATTGATTGCTCTTTGATTGTAGTTCCGTATTTCTGCGCTTAGCGAGTCCACCGGACTGTAAATCCATCTAAATTCTCATCTTGTTATGGAACGGAGTGAAAGAAAGGCTGCGGTAGAAGACAGAGGGTGAGGGGGTGGAGGGCAGTACGGTACACCAAATGACTGCGCGTTGTGGGAGTTGGAAGATTTGAAAATATCTAATCAGAGAAAGAAAAACGGGGGGAAAAAAGGGGGCCATTTGAGATTGAGAATGAAAGTGAAACGAAACAAAGGCAATTTGGCAGTTTGGATGTACAGCGAGGCTTGTGTTGATCTGTGTGTATATATGAGAGTGTGTACGTGCGAGCCAGCCAGTGGGGCCGAGAAAACGAGATTCTGAATCCATTTTGAAGGCACACAAATGACCTTCAGGCCCCCACAGTCAGACAGTGTCCTGTACCAACCTGATTCAACTTCTCTCTTCATATCTGCTGCTGAGTGAGAAAGGGGCGAGAGACGAGTCAGAGAGAGGGAGAACGAGGGAGAGAGAGAGAGAGAGATGGAGTGTGTCTGTCTGTCCAGTAGCTTATAAAAAGTCCATTATAGTGTGCCTCTATCAGTTTGGGCTCTCCCAGATGGACCCTGGAGTAAATGGACATCACCAGAGAGCTATAAGCTCAGATTTGATATACGGCTGAGAAATAGCTCTGTGTGTGTGTGTGTGTGAGAGAGAGAGTGTTTGTGTGTGTGTGTGTGAGACTGTTTGTGTGTGTTTGCAAGTGTGCCTGTTCAGAAAAGTGCATTCAGTCATATGTGCTGCACTGAAAGAGCTGACAATAGTGTACGGCGAATATTTCAGTGCCACTGTTTTCCTACGTACTGTTTACTTAACACAGTTGTTTTACCATATTACCATATGTGCTCTCCTGCCGTGCACACACACACACACGCACATACAATCTTCCCAGCAGGCTTAAATCCCGGCTCAGTCTGACAAAGGAGCCTGTGGCTCTAACTGGCTCTGCCCCAATCCCCTTCCCCAGCCTGCTGCTTTGTACGGGCTCAAAACCGCTTTACCGCATGACGTTTATTTATCAGCTATATTTACTTCCTATTGTGTAGAGGTGTGTAAGGGTCTCAGGGCGTGTGTGCTCGCGCCACATCAAGGTATATTTGAGCTTTGGTGTCCTTGCTAATGCGTGTATTTGTTTGTTGAATGTGCTGCGTTCGTGCTCTCGAGCTGGTGTGTGTTCATTGAGGGCATCACGCTGCTCATTGCATCGAGTAGAGGAGTCTGACAAAAGCCCCCGCCTGCTGAGTGATAGCGCTCAGCAGGCAGTGAATGGGACTTTGTCCTTCTACATGCTACTTTATCAACTGTTTGTTTGTCGGGAAGAAGGAGAGAAAATAGCCCCCAGCGAAAGGGGGTGGGGGAGGGGGGAGGACTGGTTGCTTTCTTCTCCGCAGTTGGGTTCTGACTAAGCAAACAGAGTCTTATCAACAAGTGGTTATCTACAAATAACAAGCAAACCCTGACCTTTTTTGGGGGGGGAATTAAGCTGTTTCTGCACTGCGCTTTGCAAAAAATAGCTAGTGAAGCAGTAAGACTAGCTCTTCCATTTGTTTAACTAGTTACTGTTCACCCGTATGTAGAATATCAAAGTTAACGCACAGCCAACCACGTGAATAGTAATCTCTATGGTTTCCATTTGAAGTCTGAGTGGTAACGACCAGTCACGACCTACAGTCCCGGCTAAGCAGTGCGTGTGAAGAGCTGAAGAGGTAGAACACATTGGCAGACCCCTCGGAATCCACCATCGATCATCTGATGACAATTTGGCTTTTTCATATACAGATAAATTATAAATCTGAAGTTGCTAATCGGACTGTCAAGAACTGTAAACAGCCGGCACACGGGGGAAGAAGTCTTGGCTCCGAATATCAGTTATCTGGATATCCGCTTGTTACATCGGGGGACCTGCAGCCTTGGCAAAAGCCTCAGATGCAAAATTTTGTCTCAGGATAAAATTCCGGGGCTGCAAGATTATTAAAGTGGAACCACACTCAGGAGAGCGTGAACTTTTCGTGTCCCCAACAGTCCCCTTTTATTCAATAAAGCCTAACAATATCAAACATATACTCAAGCATAGATAGCAGCCAGCTAAGTATGACTGGTTTTCCTCATCAAGATCCATGCATTGATACACAAAATGTCACAGATAAGTGAGAGAAAAACCTCGATCTGTCCCTGTATCTAGATCCACACCAATTTAGTTAATGAGGTCTATTCTGGGCCATGACCAGTCCTTCATCCAGAAATCTGTCCAGTATGTTTTGTGTAACCCTGCTGACAGTCCGACTAAACAAATATGGACATGGGTGAAGCATTTACCAGCTTGGCGGAGGTAATTATTCACCCGAGACAGCTGAAACGGGTTGACACGTACATGCGTATCTGCCTCCAACATTTATTCCTCTTCTTTTAACATCAGCTGTATGAAGGCAGGTTCAGAGAAGTCGCTTTTAGCACACCCCGACTTGTGACTCAGATGCCCTCACATCCCGATTATATATTGATGACGACCTATATATATTTTTTTTATTCTTGATGCTGTAACACTGGCGACCACTTCATTTGTCAAGGGGCCTCCCTCGGATGCGTTTTCACTCCACTGACACTTCTATCAAATGACACAAAACCGTCGCTGAAATATCACATCTCCACCTCTGCTCCCGGCCAATCACTGGATTATCGACCCTTCTCGCGATTGGAAGTGATACTGCCAGCTATAGATGGAAAGTAGATTCCCCCTGGAGATGAAGAAACAGCTGAAAAGGGTGGAAAAAAGAAGTGGGGATGAGAGAGGGCAAGATGATTTGATGAAGTGTGTGATGGTGTATCCATTAAAGTGCAGTCCAGAACATTAAACAATATAGTTGGGGTTTGTAAAGGTCAGTACTCTCAAGGGGGTTTATCCATATTGATCTTTCCTTTGAATTTTGCTGGACTCGGCGCCGGTGTCCGTCTAAACCCGACGTGCCTGAGACTAAACAAAGAGAGAGACAGAGACAAAAAGAGGCAGCGATAGAGAGAAATGAAGAGATAGCAGGTCCTCACTGGCCATTTTATGTGAGACATTACTCCTCTGTCCTGCTTCACTGACCTCTGTGTCTCATACACCCACACAGAGGGCTTTATTTGGGCTGGATTCTGCCAGAAAATGATTCTCAAACCCACAGATGGGGACCGGTACTTCCCCCGTGCCCTCTAGAAATAAATCAATACATTGTCCGAAAAGTTTAAAAGTCAGTGTTGGTTGGTGGTATCTCGTTGTTTCATTCGATTAATTATGCAACTCGTGAATCCTCTCGGCCGGCCGTCAGACCTTAAGCCTACCAAACTCACTTAAGTGGATCAGTGGGGTGGTAATATTAGCAGCACGTGATTTCTCCGGGATCACATGGGCTGCATCTCTAGCTTTGTGCCACCTGTTTGCAGACACGAACAGCAGGAGGTATTTGAAAAGGATGAGGATGGGGAGGGTCTTTGATTTCACACGGAATTAGACAAAAGCGGGCTTCTTATTTCAACCAGCGACTGTGGCATTCGCCGGCTGAAACGATTACTCTTACAAGCAGATTTTATAAGCCGTCGCTAGCTAATGTGGCACCTTTAGAAATGAGAATGCAATGAATACATGCCCAATTGCTTAAATTCAACATTTCTTCTGGTCTTCCCAACCAAAGCACTTTCCCTGTCCACTCAGCTTAGAGTTTAAAAGTGGTAAAAAAAAAATAAAAAATAGAATAGACGGGAAAATAATTATAAAATGGCAGATCAAAATGAGTTAGGGATATTGGGATATGGGTGCATATGTGTGTGTGTGTGTGTGTGTGCATGGATATGCAATACAATTTAAATGAAATGTGTGGCATTAATTCACAAAAAAAAAAAGATAATAAAAAATCAGATATGTCACATAATAAACACATGAACCACCAGAATATCCCAAAGTCCCTGAATAATTTTGAGTAGTGTACACCTTGGCTTTGGAAATAATACAGGGTTACTGTTTGGGTAAGGTTGTTAGCTGGACATGCCATTGTTGGCACCTTATATGAAAAGAAAACACAGTTCAATACATCCTCCATACAGTTCTGCTGTTGTATCTTTGGCTTTTAAGGTACCAAGACTCACCCTTAATAAACTGCAGCCATTAAAGCTTGACAGGGCCTCTGAGCCTAGTAACTGTTGCTAAGCTATGATTGGGCAATTGCTGCTCTGGGAAGTGGTTCACATACAGTCATCTGGAGAGAGAGAATTATAAAGGAGCTGGAAAGGGAAAGTATTCTGGTAGGTGAAAAGTTCACTTTTTGCATAAGTTAAACCCAAGTTTTTATTTCCAGTCGTATTTTTAGCGGGTGACTATTGATCTGTTCGAAGGATGAGTAGCATTATTCAATCTAGGGGCTCACATATCCTGTTTTTCATGTACAATGTTACTGTAAAAACCTGCAGCTAAGCAAGTGGGCGTTAATACATGCACTGCCCTGACTGTGGCTAATGAAGACTTGTAGCTCCGAAGGCTGAAGGCATGTTCAGCTCAGCTCTTGGTTTGATTGTCACATTAGCTGCAACGATATTGAATCTTTTTTTTTTTTCGGCAATGAGATGAGGCGAAATTAGTATCTTTGTATTGCTTTCAAAAATATTTTCACAGTGCCGTTGGTGCACTTGATAATTTCTGTGTGCAAGGAAAACAAAGTGAAATTAGCACCCCGCACACAGGCACACGGTAGCTATTCCTATCACCCAGGGATGTAGCCAGTTGCAGATATATTTTAAACAGCACACCGAAACAATTCTGACATTGTTCCTGTGGTTAAAAAATTATTGTACTCTGGCCTTGGAGCACAAGTGGTCCTGCTGAGAACAACGCACAAAACAAGGGAATAGGATGAAGACAGTGTGAGTGAGAGCGAGAGCTGGGGGATTAAACAAAATGAATAAATAAATAAAAAAACCTTGAAAAGACCAAATTAGAACATTGCTACCAATGGGAAATTGACAAATCATGACAGACCCTCAGCAAACTTTCCAGGCATTTATACCCGCGTGTGTGTATTCTCAGGCAGGGGAGGATGTGCTGAGCATGCATGTGTTTTTTTATTCTTCCTTCGGTCAACTCCTTCGACAGAAGCTAAGGCGAGGACAATTTCAGCGTCAACCATCGCTGCACACGGTGAACCTGCGTATGCACACACAATCACATTGCCTGTGGATGATGCACCACAGACACGCCGTGTGTCTCAGCTTCTTTTGCGTAAATGCGGCCGCTGCAAAGGATCCCATGGGCAAGAACTGAAAAAGATCTGCTAAATCAAAGATTGTTTCCTCTGCCGAGGGAGTTGATTAAGTCTTGTGTTGCTGAAACTAAGCCTACAAATCCATTTGCACAGATCGGAACAGTCTGCACTCATGCCTCCGTATGTTTGTATCACTTGAGATAAAACCGACTTAGATATGTTGCATGATTTCACTCTCTCCATACTCTCTTTCGAGGCAGTCCTTCCACAAATGCTCTTTGAATGAGGTGCTCCACTTGAAATCATCCCTCTGATACACGCGCTAAATTGTGAATATCATCACGTTGCGCTCAATATACGTTTATTTCACTGACATCTCATGTTTTCCCTCCAAGCCAACGAGCTGGTCAGAATTGACTTCCTCCTGATTTTCTGCAGACTTCCCCTCATCGTCTTCAGCACGGTGTGAGCTGAAGTGTCTCAGCGTGTTCTTTAAATATTCAGCTATGAGGAGCGAGCCAAGCAAATGTAGGCGTTTATATTTTTATTTAGCCAAAGTCGTGTTTTGGATGTACTAAAAAACTTGCCTTTTATGACTTCTCGGGATGAACAAAATAGCAGTGGGTGCTGATGGGCACCTATTACCTTTAAATCCTGCTCTCAGTGTGCCTCGACACAGTTACATGTACAGTAGTAAAAACAGACCCGGCATCCCTTCGCCAGTATTTGCTTAATCCTCATGCAAATCCTTGTCTTTTCCAGACCCGTATGACGACGACCTGAAGGTGAAGACCCAAAGACCACGATCAGCTGACCAGCCAGGTGTGTTTCAGGCACAAACAGGTGAGTTAGTGGGTGGGTGTGCATGTGTGTTCACAGCTTGGAGCGAAAGCAGCCAGCTTGACCTTTACATGCTGTTTGTGTAACTGAAGATAAAGCGTACCATATGAATAACCGCTACATTTAAAGCGTGGCCAAACCCCGGGGCAGCTGCTGGAGTTGACCGTTCACATGTGAGTATTTCAGAATGAGAATTTTTGTGCGCGTGTCCTTAAAATCGTACATAATTAACGGGACTGGAAGGGAAATACTGAATTATTCATGTCACGATGCATTAAACATATTATGAAATGAATGTCATGTATGTGTGACGAATCTGCCTGATACATGACATTACATGTTGGCTGCTTTACCCACCCAAGAACAGGTCGTACATTAATGTGAGCGTGCACACACACACACACACACACACACACACACACACACACACACACACACACACACACACACACACAGACACACATATGCACAGGAGGGAGTCCCTGCCACGAGGGAAACCCCTGGCTCTGTCTTGTCCTTCTCCTCTGTTCTTCCCCCTCCTCGCTTCTCCCCGTTCTTCCATTCCTCCAGGCATGTGTGATGAGCTTAAGCCCTGACTCACGGCATGTTAATGAAGATGTAATGCGATTAACGGACATGCAATTAATTTGATTTCCTTCTTTGCCATGTGATGAAGCCTCCATCAAAGGACACGGCGCTCATAAACAATTTATAGGGAGAGAGAGGGGGAGAAAAGAGGGACGACTTGACTCGTAGTTTCTGTTTTCAAGGGCGTAACTCAGGGGGAACAATGGGACGCTCTCCACAGCTGCCTGGAGAACTCAAGATCATCCACCAAAACACCCAATCTGCGGGCTTTATTAACATCGGAAGCTGTTCTTTTTGGCTTAAAGCTGTGTATGTTTTACCATAATTCCATTTCTATTAATATTGCCTTAAAACACATCTCTTAACACATCCTTATGTTTATTCAGCAAAGGTTCATTCTCATTAAGGGCTTAAATCAATTGATTATATCTACAAATCATATACCGCCCGCAATAAGTGTGCTGGAATATCATATATCTGTTAATAATACAGCATCGCAGGCCAGGCCATGTGGATATTATGCAGATCTGTCACAGAACAATAGAAGCAAAGCTCTCCTGTATAACGAACGATGATCTAGAGCCGTCATTTCTCTTTCAGACCTACGGAGTCTCTGGGTTTTGTTTTGTTTTTTCCTGACAAATGTATAGATCGTGATGTTGTTTGTCTTTTTGCGTTGCGGTGACACGGCATCGGTGTCACGGTCCTCCAGGGGAATTTTCATTTTATTCCAGTAAAGTGAAACGAAAAAGTACTTAAAGGGATCAATGAAGCGAACATGTTCCTTGACATACGTCTCCACTAACAACAGCTCCTGCACCTTCTCTGCGATGGCTTTTCACTGAGTGCCTGCTATGATATAGCGATATATGTTTTGTGATAACATAACAATTGCACATGAGCCCCGTGGTTGTCTGCTTTGCCTATGAGCGCAGAGAAACAAGTCGTGTTGTGTCTCCTGACATGTCACCCGTTGTTATTGAGGATGCATTAAAGCCTGCGGTTCGTTTTGTTTCCTCCAGGCTGAGGAGGCTGACACTCACATTTTGGGCTGGTTACCGATATTAGGGATTTAAACATTCTGGTAGCGGCGGATATACACACATTTTATTTTGCAACAATCAGCTCAAATGCAGTTATGTATCAGAGATATGGCTGCAGGGTACTGTCAAAAAATAATATTGCGGTCATTTTAACAGTTTTTGAGATTGTGATATGATTCACGTTCAGTGGGAATAATAGTTTTTGTGTCATAGTTTTTATTTTCAATGAAACAAAGTATTAAAATCATGAATCATGCGGCTGGAGAGCAAGATCTGTAGACCATGGCATCTCTGTGGCACTACAGTACCTCAGTATTATGCTGTTTTGTCACACACATTTTACCTTTGTTGTAAAAGTGCAGCTTCTTGTGGATTTTGCACTGAAACAATAAACTTCACCGGGAATTTAATAATCATAAATCACCCAAGCATATATTTCTGCAACATATTGAAAAAAAAAATGGGTTTTCACATTTGTGCATATTAGACAACATGTACGCCAGTATGGATATAACAGCCAGTGTATCGGTCGGGTCCTGATAAAGATAAAGTTTATTATTATTATTATGAATAATAATAATCTTTACTGTTTCGTGACTTAACCTTTCTCTGCACACTCCTGTGTCTCTCTCCAGGTGACCCCGCTGCCGAGGAGTGGTCGCAGTGGAGTGTGTGTTCTCTTACTTGTGGGCAAGGCTGGCAAGTGAGGACGCGATCATGCGTTTCGTCTCCCTATGGGACGCTGTGCAGCGGCGCCCTGCGGGAAACACGCATGTGCAACAACACCGCTTCCTGCCCGGGTGACCCTGGGATCACAGGCTCAGGTACCTGTATTACACCCTCTATGGACCGCTCTATCAGCACTGCCTGAATTTTGTGGCACTGTAGTGTGCATAGTTCACTGATGACTGACTCTTTCCAGGGTGCCTGCCTCCCCACAGTACATGCTGGGATTGTGTCCCCAGCCAGTGTGACCCTAAATAGGCATTAAAAGGTCATGAAAGTAAACATGCGAGTTTTAGCAGTGTCGCAAAATGACGACCAAACACGCTGTGCGTTGCAGTTCGGTTATACTGTGAGCCTCTTTCTTTTTTTCTTTTTTTTTACTGTTTTGTTTTGTAAATGTAAAATATGACAAAATGCAGCTTTAAACAATAGGCGCTCTGTTTAGCACCTCGCTCAAGCATGCAGCATTTATTTGTCATTCTACAACGTGTTAAGAAAGCTGAAGAAAATAATGACAGTGTGAGATTCTGTCACTTTTGAGGAAGGTAGGCGGTACACACACACACACACACACACACACACACAGACGCACACACAAACACACCACATGGGCTCTGTTCAGCCAAAACATAATCTAGCCATGGTGTAGGAGAAAGGAGAAAAAAAGCTAGAGAATGAGAATGTCATTTTGTCACTTCAATTCACACTACTGGCCGGCTGAGAGTGAGAGAGAGAGAGAGACAGAGAGACAGACATGACACCTGAGCTCCATGTCAGCAAGTCTATTAGAGCTGCCACGGCTCAGAAATTCATACTTCCTGGCATCTCTATCTTTAGCTCTCCTCTGCTCTTCTACTTTTTTAATCCAGCTCCGTTCTCCTTCCTCTCGTCTTGTCTGTATCTATATCAACATCGACTCACGTCTGTAGATATACTGCAGTTTGGAAGAACATCAACAGTACAATGCAATGTACAATGAGGACTCAGGCAATTTATGAAGATGAAAATTGTTAAATGTAAATTCTCTTCTCACATGACAGTTACAGTCACAGACAACATTCAGAATGATAAGTGCAGCTGCTCGTTTGTCTTGGCTTCCAGCAAATTAGTTTTTCATTTTAGATGCCGTGGCAGCTCCAAAATATATTTAACCAATCAGCTAAAAAAAAAAATGTCACGCTCTGCCAGACATGGGGGAGCGTATTCAACCCTGTCTGCTTGCTGCAAAAATGGCAGGAGCGGCAGCGAGGAGCTCCTCATCCATTTTCTCCTCGGCAACACACAAACCAATCAAGCCAGATCAAGTCACTGATGGATCTTGTGTACGGCTCATCCTGAACAACGTGAGCGCTGCTCCGGTTTGATTGCCGCTGTAGGTCGTTACAAGAGACTGATGAAATTTTGAAGTGCCGCCTATCTTGCACCGGTTTGATTGCCCTGATTGCAATTGAAGTCAAATCCTGTATGGCATTGTCTCACTCCTGCCTGGTATGTGTCCTTTCCCTAATCCACTACTAATGTTCGGTCCACACAGAATGTAGTCCTGCTCTGTAGAGCTGACTGGTACATTGGTTATGCTGATATGAAAATGTTTGGGTTTAAAAAAAAAAACAGAAAAAGATGCTTGGAGTGATTTCAAATTATTACATTTCCAGTGAAGTTTACTGTTTAAGTGCACTGCTTTAAATCTGAGTTAATTTGTAAAATATCCGGCCTCCATTACACATCTTTGTCACAAGTGTTTGATAACCACATTTAAGGGATTGCATTGCAAAAATTATGTATACTGACAATTATATTCATAATCTTTTTTTGTTTTTTTACTTCCGAGTATTGGTATAAGCCCACTGGCACTTTAGTTGCATTATGGGCAATGTAGGAGCTATACAAGTAAGGGGAAATCATGGCATTTTAGAGATCTCTGGTTCTGCTGCATCAGTTTTTTTTTTTGTTTTTTTTAATAGTTTTTTAAATTCAATCCATACTTTTATTAATCATCCATTTTGAGTCCCAGTGTTATTAGAGCTCAAGCTAGATCGATGCGGTATTCTCTCAAAGTTAAGGCTTTGGCATTATTCTTCACCAGAAAGGATACAGCCAGGGGATCTGTCAGCTTCACTTCTGCTTGTCCAGATGGACGACAACATTGAATTTGTTTAAAATCTTGCCCTGGATATTCTTCTCGGTGCGGTCCTTCAAACAGCAGGATTTCCAACATCCTCCATATCACTGATGGGCCAAGCGAAATCTGAATCGTTTCGTTTGATCGCTGTCGAGACAAAATCGATCTTTTTTGGTGCTCCACTGTAACAAGAGAATGTATTTGGAATATCAATCCAGAATATGACAAAGGCAGTGATCACTGATGCCCAGACTACGCAGCAGACTGTGTCCTCTCTCAAGAACATATCAAAAGAGCCTGTATTTCCTTTCCTTTCTGCCAGGGCAGAACAAAACATGGCCCTCTGTTCTTGCTGATGGACAGTGGGATAGTCTCTAGTCTATAACTTCTCTGAATCAATGCTACCTAACAGAGAGTGCATTAACAATAAGGCACCAACGGCCTCCATACACAGGAATTCTAAAAATGACCGTGATGTGTTTGAGGACGGACTATTAAATGAAAGATCGGGGCCCATAACTTCTCCGCGGACAGATAACTCAGAGCAAAAGTGAGGCCACCACTGTCTGAATGTCATTGGGGTGCATTCGTTGGACTTTAGCTGCTAAGTTTGAAGAGCGCCGTTTTTTAAGACAAGGCCTTTGATTTTTAGCTCTCGCATGCTTTCACATGTGAGTCACTCGGTGTTTACTGATGCAAGGGAAAAAAAAAAACCAGAGAGAAGCGAGAGGGAACATTTTCCTTCCCTGTCGGTGCATATGCTAATCTTGTTTTTATGCAAATGTGCCAATGCGATTTGTATGTCTAAGTGCCTCATTTTCCATTCAGTGTCGATATTAATATCCTCAGCCGTTCCTTTGATGGAATATTGGTTGCTGTGTTATGTTCCGTTTATTATTTCATTTTCTTCCCCACTCTGATGTTTCCTGACGTGGTCCTGGAGGGGTGCAGGGGCACTCCAGGGATCGCCCCGGATGGGAACACACCAAATTCAAGCAGACTGGGAATGTGAGGGCGGTAGCGAAGTGACATAAAAGTGTTTAATGTTTAACTTGCTGTGATTGACTTTTTTTAAAATAATTTTCTTCAGTATTTTTGGGGGGGTAATTTTTGAGCTTTGAGTCTAATTGGGGCAAAGTCTGCATGCTTGCTTGATTTGTTAATCTCTTTGCTGCTGGATCAAGCCCTGTCTATCTTCCAACAGGGAGTCTTAAACAAACATTTAGCAAAGTAGATAGAGGCAAACACAAGTGCATACAAACTCATCAAGACTGCGGCAGTTTGGGCTTTCAATTGAGCCACAATTTTATCCTTCAAATAGTATAAACACTGAGCTTAACATGTGAGGCTTGCTGTGAAATAAAACGCTCCTAGAATTAAACAGCTCTTCTTTCAGTTTTGAGAGAAAGTAGTGTGTACATCTACGTTTAGCTCATGCTTGTATGCATGAGCTGTGCCTTTCAAACCTGCTGTTCAGAACACGACAGCCAGTTGTGCCAATATCCTGATTTATACGAAGGATCTGCAAGGGAAATGGTTTTTTAGCCAACGTCCTGTATCCTGTTCCGTATGCATTTACTCACAACCGCAAATATTCAGGGCACGCAGGCATAAGTGAACACACTCTCTCGCAGTTTCTCCCAAAGTATCCTGAGGTGAGGACAGTGCAGTCTGCATACTTAATCCGTTACATGGTTTTGCCAGAATTTTCTATTCAACTTTTTACCATTTATTTGTGTTTTTGCACAAGTTAGGACTTCAGGTCGGGTGTGCTATGAGTGTGAGTGGATGTGTCCCTGGGCACAGGCCTGTGCATGCTTGTACTGTATGTGTGTCTGCGCGGGTTAGGGGACATCAACGAAAAGTAGCTTGGACAGAAAGCCAATGAAGTGAAAATAGACATTTTTTTCTATCCTCGGTTTTTTTTTTCATGGGTAAAGCTCCTAAATTAAGGTGATACAGATAATCAATTTTAAGTAATGGTCTGGCTCTTGACAAAGCAAACTAGGCAGTAATTGGTCCGGCAAATTAACTTTTTAATTCTTTTTTTTTTTTTTTTAATATGCGCTCAAGTATATGGCTTTCATGCCCCAGAGCGTGCAAAATGAAGTAGTACCCCTGCTTCTCTTCTATTTAGCCACTGCTCATTTGCCAGAGATTCAGTGACATTTAAAACACGGAGCGGAACAATGGTGCATTATGAATACAGTGTGTCTGGGTCAGTGCGTAGTCAAACGCTGCAACATCACACTTCCAGTAATCATTCAAGCAGAGAGACCGAGGGTGCATGCAAGGATGCAGTCATGAAGTCGGGGCAGACTCATGCAGATGGGGGAGACACACAAAGTTGCACGCGCGCACATCTCCAGACGGAGCTCTGAATAACGCAACATGCTGTGCTGTGACCCCGGATAAAACCGCGGGTAATGATGTTAATCCCGGGGATCGATATGATGCGCGAGTCTTATTATAGACCATGCGCTTCAACAACTAGAAATAAATGTAAAACTGATATCCTCGTATAGCATGCATCATTATATGGTCTTATATTTATTAGATTTTAAAGGCGTGTTTAGAAGTCATGCATCCTCATTACACACAACCCTATTCTCTGTGGCGCTTGAGATCTGTGCTCTGATGAGTGTGCGTGTGCATGCATATGTTTGAATAAAACAGGGTGGGCACATTTCTTCTCCTGGCTTGCTTGTATTTGCATCAGAAACCCGAGCCAGTGTAAGTGAGGGTATGTGCTTCATCATTCGCACATATTTTTTCATCTACCCCTCACAAAGCTGAATTTTCTGGAGTTCATGAACTTGATTTTGTGACCGGGTGTTACACAGATCTGTCGCTGTGCGGTTTGATCAGCGCTGATCGGTTTGTTGTATCATTCTTTTTTATCTGCGCTTGCCGCTGTAAACACGCTCTTCCCCAACTCCCTCTGTGACTGCAACCCTGATGGCAATAAAAATCCCTTTTAATGTGCACAACTGAACTACAAGATGAGCCGTTTTATGTAATGTGCTTTACGGAATCAGGAAAAATAGCATAATTGAGATAGTTGCTTTATTAAGGCAGGAACTATCACTTGATGGGGATTATTTTGTCACCAATAGGTGGAGTAATACAATCCTAATCGCAGTATCAGAGGACATGTTTGTAATTTGTTTCATCTTTAATCAGCTTATCCTGCTTCCACATTCTTCCGTCTCCTGTTCCCATCTCCAACTGATATTTTCTGCTTTTAATGTGTCTTAGTCCAAAAGCTGCTTCTAGCTGGATTTTATGGACAAATTGATTGGCTTTCAGCAGTCAGACTGCAGATACACTTGTACTGGGTTTGTGAGATGGATATTCGATTTGGATGAATAAGTAATGTCTCACAGGCAAACCTATAGCGTTGTAGGACAAAAAAAAAAGATAATAAAAAAAAATAACAGAAACCCTTGCTGAATTGCATTTGCATTTAGCTTTGCTCGGCTTGTAATTGCTTCCTGAGAAGGCTTTGCAGTTTTTAAATTAGATACCCCCAAGAAATTGGCTTATCTACCGTGATCTATGTATCTACGCCAGATATATTTTGTTGTCATCATCATGATTTATTCAATTGAATATCTGCAATCTTGTTTCACGTTTGATGAAATATTTCGGCTGACATAATTCAGCCCAACACATCAACCACCAGCTGAATGAAAATACCGCCCTCAGTAACGACAACTTCTTGTTTAGGCCTTATTACCGACTCAAATTTGATCGCACTATTAAAACTTCAGAAAGCTCTTTTCCAGTTGTGACTTTGATAATGTGGGACAAGGTGGCAGTTGGTAGGCATCCAACCAAAAGACATCAACATAGTTAACATGAAATCACTGTAGCATCACAGAACCTCCTAATATATGTATATATATAGGAGCCAAATATAAAAAGCCGAACAGAATATTCTTTGGACATGTAGGTGGGCTTATGGTTTCATTTTCTATCAATCTGCATAAAACATGTGGAGAATCATCTGTGTTTTAGCAGCGTTGAAGCTGTTTAGAACACATGGTAGCCTCAAAATGTGATTATGCTAACCTAGCCAGTACTATTTTGTCATCATTATTGATATAACTTGTGTTCAACTGTATTTTTTCGGTAATGTAATTCAAAATCATCATCAAACAGTCCATTTATCAAGTATCCATCCAGATATTTGGACCATAATCAATACCAGCAAGACCATGTTAGCTTGTTGCCTGAGCTAGCCGATCTAGCTGGTGGGGCAGTTATTCTAGCCCTAACCCTAACGTAAGAACTTTTTAACATGGTTGAACTCTTTAAAATGAGTTGTGTATATGTCTCTACTGAGAAAACACTTGTGTTATAACTTGGCTAAGTTTTTACATAAGAACAGCAGCCATCTGCCTCCAGTTCAGTGAGGCCCACAAATGAGCTAGCTTGAAAAGGCATTTCATTAAACAGCATAGTAGGCTATGAAAAAGCATCTCAAATGAATATCAGTGGATACAGTTTTTTTTTTCCCCTCGCCACTCTGACAACATACAGTATAGCCACTTGGTGCAGCAGCTCAAAGACTCATTGATACCATGTGTTGCTGATCTATCTATTTACCAGCTGTACATATCGCCGTACTTCTTATTACCACCGTCTTCTCGCTCTCTTTCAGCCGTCTACTCCTGCTCCTCTGAGCCTTCCTTCATAGAGTAGACTTAATTATTTATCGCCATGATTTATTTAGCTTTGCTCAACACAAGACCAGCAATCTCCATCCTGCAGTCTCTAACTTTCTCTCCCTCCCTCCCTCCCCCTCGGTATATCTTGCCTTCTATCCTTCTCGCAGCGTCTCTCCAAAATCCGCTCCTCTCTCTTTCTTCCATCTCCTTCAACGTGGCCTAATCTTCACTGGTCTCTCGGCGAACATTTCTGGTTTTCAAAATAACCTCCTCCCTTTCTCAGCATCAGTCCTTCAAACTTTCCAAGATCAAATCTTTTTGCATTTCTTTTCAGAATGTGCTCATAATCTCCTCTTTTTGTCATGTTCGGTTTATATTCTCTCCTGTCTTGACACTCATTAACCAAACCTGTCATTCATTTTTTTTCTCCTCCTTTGGAGTCTCCTATTGTTAATGCCTTTAGCATTCTGATATCCGTCTACCATCATTATTCCCTCGAGTCACAGGTCAGACATCTCCAAATGATTTCAGCAATTATTTTTGTGCATGTGTGTGCATCCCATATTGTACAGTCTGCCGGTGTCACAGAGTTAAAACACGGATCAAGTCGATGTGTCCCTGACAGAAGTAGCGCTGAGAGATGCCGTCTGGATGTCAAGTTCATTATCTGCAAAGTTTTTGTGCAACTCCGGTGCTCATTTATTCTATTTTGATTCAGTTCAACTTCCATCTGTTGCTAAAAATGGGATGAGACGTGCAAAAAAAGAGAAGAAACATGTTTAATACTTTAATTAGTGTGTGAAGTGTTTGAAGTGGAAGCCTTTGGATCCTTTGGTTCACTGTTTATAGTAACTGAAAGCTGTCTCGGAGATAAAGCCTACCATATTAACTTCCTTGTCATGAATCAAACTGCATAACCGCATGACTTCAGGTGCCAGTGTGTCCATTCCTGACCTCCATTTCTATTTCATACAGTAACATGTGGGTACAGCTTCATTATTGGCCTTTCTTTTCCTTTGTTACTGGAATGTTTCTGTGGAGGTCAGAACCTCCCTCATGTTTTTTTTATGGAATGTGCTCAGACTCATTTAATATGTCATGTTTCTCTCATTCCCTAACCCTCCTGCCTGCAATGGGATGCTCCCCTCCCCTCCCTCCTTCCCTCCCTTCCTCCCTCCCTCCCTCATTCCTCATCCCCATGTTGTGTTTGTGCGTGTGTTTGTGGGTGTTTGCAGTGCATGGGCTGTGGGAGGAGTGGTCATCATGGAGTCTGTGCTCCGTGACCTGTGGGCGGGGCTCCAGAACGCGAACCAGGAACTGTGTGAACGGAGGCGGGGTCATGGCTTGCGGACAGCCCGAGACTCAGACCAAACTCTGCAACATAGCAGTGTGCCCTGGTTAGTACCATCCCCATTTACATGATACACCCGATCTCTCTCTCTCTCTCTGTCAATGCCTCTCTGCCTATTCAAGCATGACTTTCTTTTTCTTCTTCCCCCTAATCACAAAACTTACTTTCACAGCTCTCAAATTTACATACATAAGCATTCATATTTTGTGTTCTTCCATTATAGCTCTTGTACTAACCAAACGTGTCTGTCCTCTTGCAAAAAAAAA
>CAEMYA010002140.1:6997787-7023143 GCA_903131615.1 Diplodus sargus | reverse complement strand
AAAAAAAAAAAGATGTGGACTGAAGCTGCATTCATGTCAAATCACGGGGACTGACAGGAAAAAAAAAGCCTTCTAAAATTCTAGTTTACTGGTTCTTATAGGCACGTTATCTTCCACTCGGTAAGAACAACAATGTGTCAACGCACTTTGCTGAAATAAAATTCATTATTGACAACAATGGCAGCTCTGGTTGAAACCAACCCAACGCATTAATATTTGACCACGCAGTTACGAGACTCAACAGCCATCGTTCTTTCACCAGGAAGTTACATTAGCAGTCCAGATTGAAATACCTAAACAACATTTGTAATTCACGATCCCTAAGGATGGAGCGTAAAGATTGAAATGTTCCTGTAGCTTTTCCCCAGGCACCACCATGGGGTTGCCAGATGTTCATGTCCTTTCTTTTACCACCACCAATACATTCTGTTGCCTTTAACCTCAGATGTAACTTCTGTTAAGTGCGGTTATTTAGCAAATATTACCATGCTAACAAGCTAAACTAAGATGGTAAATGTGGTAAACGTTGGCCTGCTGATGGTCAGCATATTTGCATTGTCACTGTGACAGCATCTTTAGAGTTACGTCAAAGGGTCATTCCATGTCAATTCACCAAGGGCTTCCTCTAAAATCATGGCACCTTGCAAAATCCCATAGCTGTACTCCAAATACCTTTTAAGATATGTTTTATTTCCCCTGAACATCCAAGAGATCCCAAGGCACCTTGGCAACATGTATTAATTTCAGTGTTTGTTGCTGAATCGTTACAGTAATTTACCCGAACAAAGAATTTGTCATTGTCAAAAATTCCTTTTCACTTTATTGCAACCAGATGTTGGTTCTGTGTAGTGTAAAAGTAGTCATACCACATCTAGATATTAGTTGGTGACTACCAGAAATCTTGTTAATTATAGCTTCAGAGCTGAACATTTTCAGGTTATTTTGAGAGGATTATTTACCATGAAACCTATTTATGTGAAAGTTTTGATATTTGTTGTATAACAAATTAAAAATGTTATATTACCTTAGGAAAAAATGACTTCCAGTTATTCGTTTGATCACGGTAACCATTCAGCAACAGCTATTTGAATGAAGTTGCCTTGTTTCCTTAAAGTCTCTCGGATATTCAGGACAAATTCCAACCAAATCCTGTTTAAAAAATAAGTGATTGGTGAAGTTTAGAATACACATACCAGGAATCATCAAACGATGTAGCTCTGAGGGGCCAAACTTGAAAATAACTTTTATCCAATCCAAGTATTTGGAGTATGGCTAGAGGATTTTGAAATTAATAGCTGTGTCAACATGAATTTTTTGAAAAGTGAACCGAGAAAACTTCTTATTTAGATCAGGCACTCTACAAGCTGCATAAACGTATTGCTGCCTTCAATCGTTTGTTATTAATCCTCTTTTTGAATTTTCTACATTTTAGTTCCATTCCAGGTATCCAGGTTGAGTAAAGTAAAAACAGTTTCTCCGGCATCTTCCAGGTCTCTGAAAAGCCTCCGTATTTGGTGACTTACTACTGAAATGAACTTTATGTTCATCACACTGAGAGTAAAGCAGTTGACTGGCTTCCTCTTGACTGATATTCTACAACAAAAATGTATTTCCATTACTCAAACAAATGCAGCACAGTGCAACTCTCTAACTTAGGCCTAATGTTCATTTAAGAATATTTAATAATGATCCATGAACACTTATAGGTCAGACTATTGGTAAACTGTATAGCGGTCTTCCTGTTCTGCTGACATGGCGTAAATGCAGCATAGCCCCTGTCTTTCCTGTCCGCTCATGCTCACTGCTTTAAACTCCTCAACAGAGTTTTCGGTTCCATATTCATCCGTGGTAAGCCGTGGAACACATGTCCACTTTTCAAACTCTCCCTCAGCCATCCTGAAGGCTCACAGCCGAGCAAAGCCTTTAGTTGGGACCTCTATGCCTCTTCCATGGTTGGCTTGGTTTAGATTACTGAGAAGTCCTTCAGCGGAGCTCTTCTGCTATTGTCTCTAAGATTGCCTGTTAGGCCTTTACCTTGTCAAGGATAGCAATAAGCCGCTGGTGCAGCCCCATCTAGTTCTGGTGTTGAAGGTACCTCAGGACTTTATTCCATTCTTGCTCAGACTGTCCAGCTGAAACGTCTTCATCAGACCGCCACCGGAGTGGAAAAAGAGCAACCAATTGAAATAACATCTCAACAGAGCAGACTCTGCTGAGAGAGGAAAAGCTTTTGACATTTCAAAACTTGAAGCCTACTGTAAGGCTTGTGCAATTTTGGTTGTGTATTTCGCGCGCCTCTTCCTAAAACTTCAAAAGCACTGACATTAAAAAAGGAATATTCATTGTTAATATTCAATATTCATCAGTGTTTTAATTCCATCTGTGCTTACTACGTTGGCAGAATATAAATAGAGACACTAAAACAAAAGACAGTTTGAAGCAAAATCGGTGGCTGCTCTCTGAATAATAACATTTTTTATTCCTGGATTGATTTCAGTCCAAGTGAAAGTGCGTATGCTTGGATGATAGGTAATCACTCACAGGCTCAACCATTATCACAGGGGTAAGTGATTTTCCTTTATTATCACTAAGGCAAAGAATCCTGTATCATTTTCCATATTAAAAGATACATTATTATGTGAATGCTGCTGGAGCCGGTCTGGTCTGGAGCCTTTATGCGTCCTCACCCTCCCTACTGACTAATATTCTTCTATTTATTTATTCATTTGTTTGTTTGCTTTTTCTTTTTGTTTTGTTTTCATCTTTTTCAAAGTCGGGTTGTGTGAGGTTAATATTTAAATAAAACAAAACTGTCCCCGTTGCCAGACGAGGAGGCTGCGAAAAAGTTGAAGGAGGAATAGGGAGACGTCGTAATCTAAAGTATGGCCTGCGGGATGTTTTGCCATGCTGTTTGGGGAACGGGCAGAGGAAAGCAGAGGGTTTGGGAGAAAGGGTACGCTCGTCCTTTCAAGGGCCTTGAGGAAATATGTGTATGCGTGTGTCTTCATGTGCTTTATGTGTTTATGTATGCATCTGTGAATCTATCACAACAGATTCAGCGTGCTTTTGGGAGTTCAAAGGCAACGGTCCTTTGAAATGTTGAATACCAGCAAAGGCCTTTTGGCACAAACGTCCCTGCACAGAGAATAGAGCTTTTAATGGATCTCTTGTGTGTGTGTGTGTGCATGTGTGTGTGTGCACAGACGCATGCCTCAGTTCAAGCCATAATCTCACCATATACTATGCTGTACCGCATACCCTATCCTGTGTATACCACAGTGTGTTGAATCAATGCAGTTTTAAAGTTAATCAAACTGAACACCTTGTGCTATTATTTAACGACCTCTCTTCGCCGTTGCACATCTCATGCATCTCTTTGCAGACGCGTGTTTGCCAGAACATGTAAGACGAACGCACGCATGTGTGGGCAGAGCTGCAACATGTTAATACGATCGCATTAAAAAAAAAGAAAAGACAATCTACAGTCATACATGAAAAGATGAATTCGATCTCATCAAACCCTTCCAAGAGCAAAATGGCACTCGCGTGTAGGCAGAGAGCCGGCTGGAAAATGCCTTTTACGTTCGCTGACACCCACTTTTTTTTTTTTTTCTCGCAACATAAACAGTCAGTTGCGAGCCAAGCATACACAGGGATTAATGGTCTTAATTACAGGCAAATTAAAAGTTTGTGGCTTTGGCAAGTAAACAGCTTACCGGCACAGAGCTGCAACGCCGTGTCCCTACGTAAATATGCTTTTATCGTGTTTGTTTGTTGGCATGGTGCTTTTTTTCCTTTCTGCTGCGTAATGTCTGCTGTCGAGCTCACCTTATATGATACGCTTCCCCCTGCTGATGAGCGATACTATGTCCATGTGATTTTGTCCCTCTTGTGCAAACTTGGCTGTAAAATCTTTCTAACTTGACATAAGCACCCCGCCGCCCACTCCATCCTTAAGCAGCTTTGGTTCAATTGTATGTATGTCCTTGGTTTTCACAGTGATAGAAAAGATGAGGACAGTCCAACAGAGTATTTATTTTTTTTTGGTTTGTTCTTCTTTTGGAAGCTGTTTTAGACTCGTCACTTTAATGACTTGGCATTAGACCGGAGTAATGTCACGTCCACACTTAAATTCCAGTCCACGGCTCGTTCTGTGTTTGTCAGCCCTACAGCAGCTCGCTGGAACACTGTCCGAGTCGCACACAGCGTGATTGACCACATTACCAAGGAGAGTTGGCAATGCTTTCCCACTTGGGAGAAGCAGACAAATACATTTACTGCACTGGACTTCACTTTCTCTGTTACTTAAAGCCCCTGTGTACAGAATATGTGCCTCAATATATCATCCTGAGCCGGAACAAGAACGGTTCATGCTTTGAATTGCTATTCTCGTTAATAAAGAGACAAATAGACAGGCTGCTGTACAGTCCTACGGCACATACAGCGCACAATATACACAATAGCCGCGCAGCATCGACCGTACAGGCAGGTCTCCTCCCTTCAATGTATCGTTGTATCCCGTTATAATTTATGTGATTAGATGTTAGCATTGGCCTAACTTAATTAATCAAATTCATAAATACTTTGTCGCTGCAACTATGAAAGCGTATATAATGCATTTCCTTTTCGGCACAGATTAATCACCACACAGGGAAATTTGACTCGTACACTGGCTCAGCTTCACTAAGGTTTCACTAAAGTGACTACACGTTATTTTTCTATGACCGATTAATCAAAAGTGCAATGTGAAGGCGTCGCACGTAGTGAAGTGCCGTGCGCTCTCCTCAGCTCTATGTAAGTGACTGTCCTTTAGCTCCTTCTTTTGGTTCTGCAGCCTGCATCTTTACTGTTACGGTTCACCGGCCCCATTTTCATCAACTATCTTTCCAGAAGCAGCAGGCACCTGTTTTTGCCCGGACCATAACAGCAGCAAGACAAATTAGCAAGTAGCTGGTGAACACTTTGGAGCACTTAGTGGCTAAAGAGCCTGATTTTTCCCCTCAAGATTTAGCGAAATGGAGCTAAAAGGAAAGTGAATAATAGAGGGTCTTTCATTGGATTGCTAAAACCACAGCTCCAAATAGATCCTAATGCTATCTGCTGGATGGGTTAATATCCACAGCTTGCGGATATCTTTTTAAAGGGCTGCTTGAACATTGAAGTACACTTTGCAGGAAGATTCATTGATTGTTACAGAACTGTTACTGTTCAAAAATGAACAGGATCGAGTTCACGTCAGAGACATAACTGGAAGTACCAAGACGCTGTTTTCTGTTTTTGTTTCTTTAACCAAAAGTGACACTGCAGCCAACAAAAATGTTGTTTTTACTCAATTTAAATCACTACTTTTGGTAATGTGTTTTTGTGCAACAGCAGTGTAGAAAGCACAAACAAGTGAGCACTCATGTAAACCACAGTCACAGTACGGCTCTTTAATGGTTAAAGTAAAATATTTAGACATGGGTGATGGTCCAGCCGAACAATACAGAAGCATTAAGAAAGGGATTGTAGACCTTTTTGTGCTTTTTGTTGGCATGTTGTGCGAGATGTCAAAGGGTAGGATTCGTGTCGGCGAGATTTTGGCGGCTGTTGGAAACGAAGCAAAAACAAATGCAACAGGAGAGGCGCTTCATTCACATTCAGCCGTATTTTGATACATAAGTGGACAGGGTCACAGGTCTGTAATTGGTTCCTCTGCCAAGTTTTGTTTACAAAGAATTCTAATCACAAATGTGTATTGAAAACCAGATAAGCAATGAGTGTTCACTGACAGTTCATTTGTCACACATCTTTATTTAGTGTTTCCACAGTAAAACACAGGAAACGGAGACACAAATCGTCAAAATTGACTTAACAATTGCTGCCTTTGAAGTTGATGACACACCAAAACTCTTTGAATAAAACGCTATAAATGTTTAATCTGCCTGTTTGTGATTAACATCATCATTTTTATTTATTTTTTGTATTTTTTTTTTGCATTTTGCATTCCGGGTTATGTTATTTGACAGCTCAGTTAATCCAGCAACACTCCCTTATTGAAGGGGACTGGCGGGGGCTTTGATTACACCTGTGCAATTCAAAATAAGCTATTTGATATTTATGCATCATCTGACAAGCAGTGCGAGATCGTTCAGATTTATATATTTTTTCTATCTATTTCTGCACAAACAACAGTCAAGAGTTGAGATGCGTTGCCTTTCTAATAACACTTTGAGTGAAAATCCAACTGACTGTACTCTGTGTGAACTCTTTAAAACAGAGCATGAAAGGAATTGTAATCAGTTATTCCATAACAGATTGAAATATTTAAAATGTCCACAGACACATGCAGTGTTTTATGTTTGTTTGTTGCTATTTATGGATTTATGGAAAACCAAACAGCCCTGTGCGGTGTATTTGTCAACCGTCTTAACTCGGCCTATATCGTGTTTGCTTGTAGCTTACTTACGTTCTGTATTCTGGTGTCTTCACCCCTTCTGCATTTTTCAATTCCCCTTACATCTCTTTATCGTGTCCTTCCAAAAATCGGGATCAATTCATCCGAATTTGCCCGTGTCTCTCCAAACCTTCCTGCCTCCGCCTTCCATCCATTCCCCTGTCTATTCATACCTGCCTCCGTCTCTCCAGTGGAGGGCCAGTGGTTGGAGTGGGGGCCGTGGTCGAGATGCAGCGTGACGTGCAACGCAGGGACCCAGCAGAGGCAGAGGCGCTGCAGTTCTTCGGTGCACGGCTGGGCTGAATGCAAAGGCCCCCATCAGGAGAGCAGGGACTGCGCCAACCCTTCCTGCAGCGGTACGGCGCACGAACGAACGCTTAGTATTCACACTCACATGCTCTCAAAGGCCATCATGCGAACATGGAAACATGCATTACTTGAAGGTCTTCGCTTCACATCCCAGCAGTTTTGTGGGTTGGGAGATGGTTTGGCGTGTCAGTTTGTTTTGGGCCCCGCAGGATACTAGCATTTTAATAAACCTGGGCCTTAGAACGGGCTCCCATTGGCTGATGTTGGGCACCACACTAAAAAATAGAATGGGCTTATCAATTTTCCTTTCTTTTTCACCTTACATGCCGTTTTTTCGTTCCCTCCCACACTTGAATCCCAGCTCCCTAATCTTCACCGGTGGTGCTTTGCTCCTGCTCTAGGTGGAGGTAACTGGGGCAGCTGGAACCACTGGAGTCTCTGCAGTAAGACATGTGACTCCGGTTGGCAGCGTCGCTTCAGGATGTGCGAGGGCACCGGAGTGACGGGCTATCCCTGCGATGGCTCGGGAGAGGAAGTCCGGTCCTGCAACGAGAAGAAATGCCCAGGTCAGTCACTCTGGGGATGTGTGTGTGTGTGTGTGAGCTGAGAAAAAGGAGAAACGGTAGAAAAGACAGAAACTGTGCTTTTTTTTTTTCAATGTATTATTCATGCTTGAAAAGACTGTATAAACACTTTCTGCCTTGGACGTTTTTTTTCTTTTTTTTTTCTTCTGTGTGGCTGCATATCTCTGCACGCCTCTCCGCGTGGATCCCTGACAGAGACAAAAGAGTGTGTGTATCTGTGTGTGCGACCAATCTGCATATGCACAGTATTTGTCAGGCAGATTGGAAGTGATTCCCAGTGGTTCGCACCACAGCCAAAGGCTTCTATTGCAATTTTAGAACTGCACCCGTCTCATCTTTATCTGTCTCTTGTTGGTCCTCCTGTCAATTCACATACCCATCCATCTTCACCTCTGCATCGATTTTTCACGTCCCTGCCTTGCGCTGTCTCTTCACCCTCTGCTTACCTGAGAGATACTCGATGTAGCGCGCCTCTTTAGCACTGTTTTCATCACGCTAATCTCACTCGCTTGCAACGGCTCTTTCTGTGTCTCTCCGCCACGTTCAACGTCAGAATGTCGGCCATCAAACGATACAGAGAGGTTTGATAAGCGCGCCTTGTGTTTCTTCCACACAAGCCTGATTGCCACATGTGCACAGGGCTCTCATCCAGATGCTCTGACAGGCTACAAATGATGAACTTTGGAGTGCAGCCTTCACCGTGACCCCTTTTGTTTTGAGTAGCTCTCAAGCTCTTTTTTTTTTTTACACAAAGCGAGGATCTTGTCTGTTGGCATTGCAGGGGAACATCAGATCATATTTTCTGTCTTTCTGAGTCCCGCTCTCTCCTCGCTCTCCGTCCCTCTTCATCTCTCTGCATCGCCTCTGCCAGCGCTCGGCTGCCCCCTTGGAATATCTTCAGAGCACTCTCCCCCGTTTTTTCATCAGGGTTATGAAAGGGGGGGGGGGGGGGGGGGAAACAGATGAATAAAGAGAGGGAGTAAGATGAAGAGGGAATGAGATACTGTACTGAGGCAGTGACACTGACAGAGAGCACTGAGCAATGTACAAGGGAATAAGATTGGGAGCTGCTGCTGCAGGAGAACATTGATTTGTATCTTGTTTTTTTGTGCTTTTTCTGCTCCCTTTTTTTTGCTGGCTACGTATGTGTCTGTGGGAGTGTGTGCGTGGTGATTTTTTCTTTTTCTCTGCGCCTGCTAGACTGCGCTTCATCTCGAGTTTTTCTGTGTATTTCTCACCTACATCCACAGCTCCTCACGAGATATGTAAAGACGAGCACCTTCTCTCCATGGCGTGGAAGAGAGCCTCAGCTGGAGAAACGGTCTACAACAAGTGTCCAACTAACGCCACTGGTCAGTCGCATGATGCTTTAGCCAATATCTGTTCACTGTCAGTACAGCTGTCACACAGCTGGTGTGAGTATTTTTTTTTGTGATTCAGACTGGAGTTCTTTATTTAATTTTGTAAGAATGTTTTAGTTAATCAATACACATTACACCAGTGACTCAGACTGTAGTGAGTTCACACAAGAAACTTGGACAAGATTCTAAAGGGTGAAGCCGACATTCGAAAAACTGTCTGGCTAGCTAAAATGAGAGGGGGAAAGAGTCGACAGCCAAAAGACAATTTCCAATAGTTTTGTTTCCAAAGTTTGTTAGCCCCGAGGGTCGCACGTTATCACCCTGTTACTATCATGAGCAGAAGCTAAAGAGAATAACCTTTAAAAAACTCACACTTAATCAACAGGTAATCCAAAGGAAGAATATTTTGAAAACGGCCTACATTAGCTCATTTGCCCTGCAAATGTATGTTAGCACCAGGTAGTTAGAAAAACCTCAAGCTCCTACAGAGAGAAAACTAAGGACCCACAGAAACTCAAAATTATCAGTATCAGTATATCAGTATTATCAGAAAAAAACTGAGAACAGATACTCAATCAACAGAAAATCTATTGCAACAGGCAACAGGACTGACCAAAGTTAGCACAAGGTAGTTAGCAAAACCAACAGCGATAGAAGGCAAAAGTAGTAGTTCTATCAAGTGTCCCTGTAAGCTATGGCAGTGACTGAGCATGCAGAACACCACAGCCTTTTAACTGGCTCACCTAAATGGAATGCAGCCATCATTAACGTCACACATTCCACCTGTGCTTTTCCCTTCCGTCTCAATCAGTATTATGCAAAGCTCGCCTGGCAAGGGCTCGAATATTATCGTCGTTTACCCATTTGTTAAATTCCTACACTCTAGTATTCATTTACTCTTATTTATGTTTGACATTCGAGTGACCTCTGAGTAATTGAGTGCAACAACAGCGCAGCAATGGAATCAGTGGAGCCACACAAAACACTGTACAGCAGGTCAGATTATAACGAAGATATTCTAAATGATTCACTGTCTGCATTTGGAACAAGTAAGCTCTCGGGCTGATGTAAGTGCCCGTCAAAATTGTTGTCCCTAAATACCGATGCTATGTCATGGTTTTGGCTTGCATTATCCAGCATCTATCTTTAATTAGCACAGCAGCCATGCTCTGCTTGAATGCAGCTCAACCTTTATGTTTTACTTATCACAGTAATAAACTGCAGAGTTCTTAAATGGCCGACTGCCAGACCTTTTCTTTCAACTCCCGCAAGCAGAAAACAAGAGCAAAATGGGCTTATTTTTTTTTCAGACACTTTTCTTCTTCAGAATGGAAGCCAAGAGCAGATGTGGTTCAGAATCCCTGTAATATAAACATGTTTTGGCATCTTTCAAGCTATGGCACCGGCTCCCACATCAAAACATGGCTGGATCAGGTTGCCAGCCAGTAAACTATTATAACTTACAGGACATTACATTGAAAGGTAAATCAATGCATTAAATTAGATTAACCAAGAACCTTTACAGTTTATTCATGTCAATCAATTGCTCATAAAAAAAAGGCGGAGCCAGGGTTCAGTAAGTGCATATTTATTTGGCTAGGGAAATGGCTTTGTCTCCATAAAGTATTTTGGCAGCCTTCGCCGGTTTATCTGCCGGCTGCCAGGTTTGAACAGCCAGCAGGTACGAGCTGCCAAACGCTGTAGAACTGCTACAAATGAAATACTCGGTAGTTCTAACTATTCTCAGTAACGTATTTTACTGCGAGAAAAGGCCAATAAATTCAAAAACGTTGTGTGTCCTTATTTTTCCGAAGGTGGCAATAAATTTGCTGTGGTTTTTTCCTCTGTGTATTAAAATTCATCAAGCTGACAAACAATGTATTAACTTTGTTTTTAATGCTGTGATGAATACCAAGAAACAAGATATTTATATATTTTTGGCTGTAATATTTTTTTTTTATGATTATCTTACTCCATTTCTTTGTCATAAACTATGTGATACTTTTTTTTTTTTACCATGACTTGACACCATATTAACAGGTTTTGGGCAGGTTTCATTTCCAATTCTTTCCAATTTCCCATAAAGTGTCTCTCTCTTATCTCCCTCTTTCTAGGATCTGCTAGTCGTCGTTGCATGCTGGACAATAATGGAGTTGCTTTCTGGGGTCCTCCGAGCTTCGCCAGATGCGTCTCACTTGAATATAGATATTTACATTTATCTGTAAGTTCCCTTCCAACAGATAAGTCACCCCCCCAAACTCGGGATCTATTTCTACATTTCTTTTTTTATCATCTTTGGCAAGAAGATAAAATGTGTGCATAGTGTTCTAGATAGTCTCATTTCAGCTGCTTAGTTGCAGTCTCGCCCTCTCTAACAGCTCACCTTCATCGAACTTGTTTGTCTCATTAGTGAACTTTTGAGAAAGTAAGGGCTCCATCTGTTTTTTAAAAAGTTTCTCTATGCTTTTCTCTCCCCTTTTTCACCCATCATGCACCTTTGTTCAACTTTCTTCTTCAAAAAGTTTACAAAATACAGGAGTGCCTTTACTCCGGGCTCGCCGGTATCTCTAATTAGCTTTTCCAGAGCTTTGCGTTCACACTTATCAATTAATGAACATAGCTAATGAATGTGTTCATCAGCCAGGCCGTTTTCCTGCTCTGTGAACTTCAACCTTTTCCATCTCCTCGATGATGGCAGGAGGAGATGGGGGTCAGGGATTGTGCGTGACAAAGCTGATTGCACTGTTAGCTTCTGTTGCAACCTTTCATTAACACCAGGAGTCAATAATTAATTTTCTGTGATTGCTATTATCTTCTGTTCTCCCAGCCTCTCCCACTCCCTCTCTGCCTCTCTCTCTCTTCGCATTTTATGTAGACGCACACTTGCTCTGTGCCTCAGAAGTGATGAGATCCAATTTCTGCCTGAGAGTGCTGCTAGGCCTCTCTTTGCTCGCCTATTTTGAGCACAAGCACTAAAAAATCCAAGCATGTACATATATATATACTTCCATCTTGAAACATCCCCCTCAGCTCAAATCCAAAACATTTCTGTGATTTCTGAAAGGGAAAAAAAAACAAAAACATGATCTTTGGTTCCTTTGGTCTCGCTTTTTCTGACATTTTTCACCACCTTCATATTTTGAATAAAAGCAACAGTAAGTGCAAAAAGCCATGCATTTCATAATCTTAACCGCAACAAGCAGAAGTGCAACTGACGAATGATTTTAATTGCTGTCTCTTTCAACACATTGCAGTTACGAGAGCATCTCGCGAAGGGTCAGAGGACCCTGGCTGGGGAGGGCATGTCTCAGATCGTAAGAAGTCTCCTGGAGCTCTTGCAGAGGAGGAGCTACTACAGTGGCGACCTTCTCTTTTCCACGGAGATTCTGCGAAATGTGACGGACACCTTCAAAAGAGCAACCTACATCCCAGCTCCCGACGACGTGCAGGTGAGCGGAGCCTTCTGCTGAAGCCCTCTTAAGCCACACGCTACATACAAAAAAAAGCGGTCATAGACACACTCTTTCACACACTTGTAACGCCTGTAAATGTATTTGGTGTAGTAGCTCTACTTTCTACAGCACGGGGAGTGAATAGCAATGAACTACAGCGACACAGTTGCTATGGCCTCAAAGGGGATTTATCCTCAGCAGAGGTTTTTCCCTTTTCACCTCCTGTAAGAGAGCAAAATGCACCTGCCTCAGTCAGTCATTTGACAGACATTATTTCTACGATGTGCCTGCCTACAGATGACTACTGTACTAGGCTAGAGAATAAACCGCAGTACTGCTGCAGCGCTAATGGTTGGTGGGTGCATGCTAGCTACCTAAGAGGGGATAACTGACAACATTTACATACAAGTGAGAAAATCCAATGGCCGCTCTGCATTAACAACTGAGTGCGTCTCCATCTTGTGTCTAGAAATTCTTCCAGATAGTCAGCCTCATGTTGGACATGGAGAATTTAGAGAGATGGGAGGACGCTCATCAGGTAAAGACTTCTCTCTCTCTGTGTGTGCATGACTGTTGCTGTATGTGTGCTTCTGTAACAACTGCTGTACAAAGTTTCTTGAAAGGGCACTGTGTAGTTTTAGAGAAGAAATTCAATTTGATATATATTTATATATATATATATATATATATTTAAAATGTTAACAATGTAACCATACAAACTATTTTTTTCTTTTTTTTCTCCATAACCGAATAAACAAGCTATTCTCTGGGCTAAAAAGGTGGCGGGGTCCGCCACATGTAAACAAAGTAAAACACTGTGAAATTGTGTTGTCCTTGAAGGTCAGTTTGTTTATTCAGTTTGTTCAAATCATTGATTAAAATGTCTTCTCCAAAACTACAAAGTGCACCTTTCAAGGTCAAATATAAAACAGTCAGCCTCACTAGATGTCGGGAAACAACTGTTTGTTTTGTAAAGATATAATGGAGTAAAGACATCTTGAGTAAAGAGTGACGTCTCACTCTCTTTCTTTGTGTTGATATCATTATCAGTATTGAGCTTCTCTGGGAACGTTCTCTGGGGAGCGACATGCCGCTTTGTTTTGGTCTAACATGCTGGTGCTAAACTGCAACTGCTGGTGGGGCTCAATTCCACATGTAGGACCTTTATGTGTTCATGTTCATGCGTGAATTTGTGTGTAAAGGTGGGTGTGACCACATCCCGCGTTAACTTTTCATCCGACTCATAAAAAAACACACCTGTCTGCAAAAGACAATGGCCACCGATTAATTACGCGAGCAGTGTGTGTTTATGAGTGTGTTTGTGCGTACGTGTGTGACCCAGCTTGATGCCCTTGAGTGGAGGTGTGTTTGTTCCCCATCTGGACACAATAAACAATCAACCAAATGTGATATTGTATCCCACGTAGTTACATTTTATTGCTGTGGAGCACATTCACTGGTCTGGATAATGCAAAGAATAAAAATGTGTCAACGGGTGAGACATGTCTCGTTTGGGTTAGCCATGGATAATGATTACGATGCTACTCGCCACTCTTCTTTGTCCCTCCGTCAACAGGTCGCTCCCGGCGCCGCTTTGCTGATGAGAATATTAGAGGATTTCATTCACCTGATCGGCGAAGCCCAGAAGCCTTTCCAGAGTTTCCTAGTGGTGACCAACAACCTGAGTAAGTGTGACACACATGCAACAACAGGTTATTTCACGTCAATCTCCATCCTTAAAGACATTACTTTGTGTAGATATTGCACAGAATCAAGGAATTCAGGTGTGAATTTGTAGCATTCTTTATCTTCAGCTGAGCTAACCCATATCAAATCCACTGCAAAAATGATCTTATTCTTAAGATGCCTTACCTCATTCATGCATTTTAACACTAACTTTGTGGGCAAGATGGGCATTGTAACCCCAACCCACAATTGACTGCAGTATATTTTGAAAACATTTTTAATGTCATATTTGTCCAGTGATAACCATCCAGAGAGAGCCTGTGTCGGCGGTTTCCAGCGATATCAACTTCCCCATGAAGGGCCGGCGAGGGATGAAGGACTGGGCCAGAACCGCAGAGGACAAGCTCTTCATCCCTAAAGAGGTCTTCACCAGCCCGACTGAGGGTAAGTTGTGAGCTGACAGTTAAGAGAGCTCCTAACTTCCATGGGTTTGTCCAGACTTAAGGCTTTGTGGTACCAATCTATACCATGAGTCAGTTTGAAGGTCATCCTATGTATTGTACATAAACACACGTTGTATTTGTAATTGTATTTAGGAAGGGATTTTTCTTTAAACAACTATCAATTAACCTGCAAGCAGGTATACTGGGGTTCAAGTGCTGAGGCTATTGCTACACACCGCTAAGGTCTGAACCAGCCTTCGGTGCTTGTTTCAAGGTTTCTTTTCCTTTGAATGGAAAAATCGAGGCGCAACAAACAGATCTCACCCTCGGCATCAAAATGAGGCTGATGATGTTATTTTCAGAGCTGGCAGCGGTTCCAGAAGTCTGTCTTGCATCAGGTCTGAGCGCTCGGCTCAAAACCAAGATTTGGATCTCTTTTAGCTGTCATCTTCAATATCAGTGTTGAACCCTAGACATATGAGGCTTCAGCCAAGGTCAATCCAAGAACTATCCCTGTGTGAATTCACATAGCTTGCAGATGTGTCTCGGGGAGAGGAGATTGAAGGATTTCTTAAGGACAGTGGAGGGTACTGCAATGTTGAGATGGCTTTGGACTGTAAAGAGGCCCTGGAGGGCTTTTCTAGAAGATGCAGGTCTTTCATCTATGAAGAAGTGCGCTGTATCCCCTCGAGAGCGCAGCGTCCTCGTGCGGTTTCGAAAGACGTTTGTTTGCTTTCAGCGGCACAAGAAAGTTGACTGCCGTTTGTCACGACGGCTGCAAATCTTTATTTTCCACAAGGTTTTAGAAGAAGCCAAGAAACATGCAAAGTGATGGTCCAAAAACACACCAAGAAATACAAATGGAGGATGGAAGAGAAACGGGAAACAAGGAGGCATAGGAGGTAGAGTCGTAAAGGGGAAAGAAGGGGACTTAAAAGTGGAGAAGAAAACGGCTTAAATTGGATTAAAGAATTACTGTGGCAGATGCAGTCCTCTACCAACGAAGGCAAAGGTCACATCCCACAGGAAATTACACTGGCAAACTTCCTGTCTGGCACTCCGTCCCGATGACCAAATTAAAGTTCAGAGAGGCTCCAAGTCGAAAGAGCAGAGCTGTCTCTGACCTCTGATGGTTTGTGTCATCAGAGGTCAGAGGCAGCTCTTTGATTGGCGTTCAAGACATCCTGTATGCTAACCTCAGGGCTCTTCACCTCAGCTCACCTTCTCTCTCTCTTTATTAGGCACGGTGTAATGTGCTTGTACTGAACCATCCACGCTGCTCTCATGTAAAAGGAACCTTTTTTTTTATTGTTTGCCCGTGAGTTGTTTTGTTCGAGTTGTTTTTTCCAGATATTATGAAACAGCAAACTCGGATATCTCAAAGGATGAACGTCAGGCTGCAGCTGGAGTCGTTAGCTAGACCTTGTTTAACGCCGCTTCGTTGTGATGCTGTTTTCTGTCTTATCCTCCATCCACCCTGCCCTTCGGTTTTATCCTCATAGTTCACAACGAAGTATGTTTTCTGCTTTTGGTGTGATAAAAAGTAAACTGCTGCATTACATTTGCTCACGTTCTTGTCATTAAGCATCCAAATGCGCCACCCAAACAGCATATAGCCTTACGAGTTATAAGTACTCCTTGCCCCCATGTTGGAACTCTGCCTCTTCCCATTGGAAGTCCGTGAGTTGACAAATTCGGCTGATTGCTATCAGTTTGATTGGTTCATTTACCCCATAATGAATGCCAATCTGAGATGGACAGCTTAAACATGCTCATAAAGGCCCTGTCGGCACCTTTGTGCGTGCACGTTCGCCCACAGTGTGCGCACACACGCGGCCGATTGATAGGTTCATGAATCGCTCCGCTGGGCAGAGGCCCGGACTGTACTTCACTGATTTTCGAGGTGACAAACTCCCTCGCTCCGTCCGCCATCTCTCTCTCTCGCTTGTCACAAACACACACGCGGGCACTCGATCCGCACACACACGCACATCCAAACGTGCACGCCAGCAATGACTTCATGCTTCAAATGCGCCATCGCCGGTACATGCACACACTTATGCACCATTAACTTTGAAGTATTACTCAAGCAAGAGCAAAAAACACTCAAGGAGCTCTGCTCTCAAATTATGTGTTGAAGTCTTATTTGCAGTTTTAATCGTCACTGTGTTGAGCTTCGAGTGGGGGAATTGGATGATTTGGGGTAGGTAGTTGGTGCTGAAATAAAAGTTGTGCGTGCTTAGCAGGAATAGTCCAACGTTTCAGTATAAAGGCCAGCTGAGAAGATTGATAGCACAAGTCTATATTAAACTGGCAATAGACGGGTTTTTGCTTGAACGTATCATTATGAAGTCGGTGCTGATTGCACAGTGTAATAGCTCCAGTTTAATGACACCGCCGGTGCTGAGATTGGTCACCTATAAACCTCGCTTTGACTCTGCTTATTTTTGTTTGCAACTGGGCACGAAATCTCCCGGAAGTCTGTTTCCACATGAAGAACAGAGTTGCAACCAGGAGGCTTAAAGCATGTTTAGGCGGGGTGAGCTAATGCTAATAACAGCTAGACCGGCTCTCTCTAAAGTTCAGTGTACATCCGGCTAATTACTCATTAACATGAATTCAATTTTTTTGTTTTTTTTTCCATACACAGACGGAAATACCGCACAATGGCAACAAGACAAGCCTTTGGAAATCCACTGCTCCCTGCTTTTATTCACCAAGAAAAACGTAATGCATGTAAATCCCCTAAAGGTGGCTCTGCAATGAATTCATTTTTTCATTACCCTGTTGTCCTGTACTGGACAAAAGGGATGCTATTTGCGGTCCTTTGATTCCCCAAAATGTCTTGTGCCGTGTACAAAACTTGTGAAAAAAGCAAGCGCGCCGACGAAAAGAAACCAGGGAGGAATGAAAAGAGTAACTCACACACTGTCTCGATGGAGCTTTCGATCTCTGATTAAAACCATAAGTTATGGCCCCGCATCAACTCCAAGCATATCTTTTCCTGACAAATGGCGTATTAAAGTTCACAGCTGGTGACTGGTGGTTTGCCATTTTGCCGGATTGCAGCTGACCACCAATCATTCAGATGTTCGGCGGGCGAAAGAGTGGCAAAAAGTCGGTTAATGGGAAATTAGAGTTTTGTGATTGAGTGCTTTTGTGGTATTAATCATCCTGGAGTGTAGGAGAGCCACCCCCTCACACACTGATTCACCATTTACCCACAATACTCTGACTTTCTCATTTGCATGCCTTTGCAGACACTGTCCAATTAGGATCCATCACACTCGCAAGCTTTCTCATACCGACTTTGATCTGGTTTTTTGCCTCCTCACAGTCTCAGAATTGCTTGTTCCCCCCGCTGTCGAGTTTTTTGTCTCTTCTTCTTTCCCTCCTCGTCTGTCTTGCATTGCTATCTCTCTTCCTGAGTATTACCTCTTAGGCGGCAGGCAGACAGATTCTGGATGAGTCACCCAGTATGTCTGATACCATCAACTCCCTCTGTCTCCTCCTCTCCCCCTCTCTGTTCCGATGCTTTTTCGTCGCTTCTCTCCGCCTAAAAGGGCAAAGGAGGGAGTGGCATCTCTCACCATGAACTCTTCGCCTCTTACTCTCCCTCTCTCTGCTTCCTTCCGCCTCCCTCACTTGAGACAAAGTGACATTTACAAAGGGACAGTGCGTCTCCGTGGGAGCCCCTGCTCTTTTTGGTGAAAGAGCACTGAAGGGAGTGGTGGAAAGGCAAAGGGTTGTAAAGGGGAACTGTTGAAAAGGATGACAAAGTTGAAAAGTGGGCTCGAGAATGACAGCCACAATAGGGGAGGAAGAGAAGGGCGGGAAGGGAGGAAAGGGGGCTCAAACAAAGGTAAAAGAAAGAACACTGACGATAAGGACATCGACTAAAGAGAGCGTGGACACTTGGACTTTACTGACAACATTTTAATCAAGTCAACTGCATGTCAGAGCGTTGGACTTTGTTTTATCAACGAGTCCTCTAGCTGTGCAGAAGCTGAGCGTCCACCAGCATCTTGGGCCTGAATTAGCAAGTTGTTGTCAACTCAAAGGCATAATAGGCCTGATTATGGGATATGCAGCTGTCATGTCAGGCTGCTGGAAGGCGCTGCAATTAACCAACATTTCTTATTTTGATGTAGTCACAGAGTTTGCCAGCAACAGCTTAAGAGTCAATGTAAATAAAGCTGGGAGTGCAGGTTGATGAGACAGCTGAAGTCCGGGCTTGTTTGCTTCACCAGCTAATATATATGCTTGCATTTTATTTGTTCACTTATCAGTGGCAAAGCACTCCAGCTTATAATTGAAATGTCAGGCAGGCAGGTATAATGATGTTTTTTTGGCTTTTCTCTATCTTTCCAATCAACATTCTGCTAAGTGTGCTAAATTCTTGTTGACATTTTAAATATGAATTTGACATTTTTTTTACGTGCACACAAGTGTTTAAAGTCTGGCAAACAATTGCAAAGGAAAAAAAGGGGTATTAAAAAAAAAATCACTTGATGGATGGATTGGTATTTGATTTTAAAGGTGTTTTTCCTGACAAACCGCGACGTCTGTCTGGGCTGATCAGTTGCAAAATTGTCTGTGTTGCAGAGACGGAGTCGGACTCGGAGGCCACCATGTATTATGTGATCGGAGCCATCTTGTACAGGACACTGGGCGTCATCTTACCTGCACCAATGTGAGTACTCCTGATGATATCCACTCTCCAGTTACTAAGGTTTCAAACTACATCTCACCTTCTCTTCCTTCCCATGTCTTTTTTTCCCCTTTATGTTTCTGCATCCTTCAGTACTTTCTCTCTATCTCTCTTGCATTTTCTTTTTATTTCTTTGCTTCTCCAGACTCACTACCTTTCTATTTCTGTGCTCTTTCCTCTTTTGCTCCCCTTCTCTTTCTAATTCCAACCTGCAATTCTCCATCTGTCTTCTCTCTTATAGTGTCTCTATTACCCCCCCGCCCCCTCCCTTTGTGTCTGCCTAGTTATCAGACAAATGTCTTGGATCTCCCAAAAAAAGTACATTTCCCTAGACGTTTCTCTCTTTCTTTTGCATTGTCACGTATTTTTGGAATTGCGCGGTGGGCTTCGATTGGGTGCAGGCCTAATGGGTCCTGAAACTTGGATTTAGAACTTGCAGAAATAGAAGTTAGCAAAAATCGGGAGGTTGTCAAAAGGCCACTGTGATACGGCGTTTGCGCTGGCCCTGGGCCCTTTTATTCAGGTCAGTGCTCTTGGTTGTGGATGAGCTGGATCTGTTAAAACCCCTTTTCTCCCTGCAGGCCTGCTGAATGCTAATGGGTGCCGTGTTCTGTTTTAACTTAGGCGCTGGCTCCGGCTCTCTCCATTCTCATTAGGTTTTTATTTGTATGTTTATTTATTTATGTTTATTTTTTTCGCAAACACACTCAAGAAACCATCAAAAGCATGGCAAGGCGCTGGCTGTGGGTTTCTGTTACTGAGTGTGTTTGCTTTCGGGATGCAGGGTATTGAATTCTTTTTGCCCATACTCAATATGCCAATAGTTTTCAGCTCATTTTGGCTGATTGCCAGTTCCAACACTGAGGATGTGCAGTACGTACATATTTTATTCATGTAATTGCAGAGAAAATAAAGTCCCTCCGATGGTGGAATTAAGATATGATTATGCCTGCTCGTATGCACAGATTCACTGGGCATAATTAGAGAAAACTTGTCTGGTTGCATGCAAATAATTAAAGAGCCATTTGGTGGCCAGAAAGGTTTATTTCAGGCTGATATCACTGGTGTGCCGATATGATCATACATCCCGAGTGCAGATGTGTGTGACGAATATCGAAAGACAACAGCTCTCCGGCACATTCCTCCACTTTTTCCTCATCATTTCACAAAATCCGAGAGAAAAATTCAAGCCTAACTCGAGCGTGCACTCCAGTTCTTAGAAAATAACACTCTTTTGTCCGTGTGATTGTGCGTGTCTCTGCAGTCCCCCTGCGGTGATTAACTCCAAGATCCTGACAGTGACAGTACGGCCGGAACCGCAACCCAGCGAGCCCATGGTGGTGGTGGAGCTGTCGCCGCTTATCAATGTAAGTTTGAAAAATAAATTGCAGCCGCACTGTTTTTTTTTCATTTTTTTTCATCTGTTTTCATCCAATCCAGAACACTGTCTTAAAGATCATCTTCATCATCTAAACTTCCCCACTCTTGGGTTTCATTAATATGGGTATGTAACTTAAAACTACCAGAAAACCACTCATTTCATTAGTAATATCAAAGTGTGCTATGCAACAACAAGCTAAATTATTCCACGTGAGACACTTTCAAATGCGAGGGTTTGCATTTTTTTTATTACATACTTTTGAGCGAGCCTTAGCAAGAAAATGCATTTGTTTAAGGCTTTAAAGGATTTCTTTTCTCCCAGCTGACCCATGATTCCCGAGTTCAGATGAAAGAGAAAGTGCTGCATGCTATAAAGCGCCGCAGTGGCCGGCGTATTGCCTGAATAAATGCGGAACCTTTTTGACTTCCTTATATCGAAGTGTCTCCTGGTACCTATTTGGTTTATATTACAGTGGAGTGTGTTATTATAAATGACTCGTGGGGTGTCTTTCGGTGGAAAGGCCTAAGTGCAAGCTTAATGAGAGGCACTCTTCACGACCTCAATAAGATGTGGGCTTCTTTAGCCATTCTTCTGTGTGAAGGTGGGCACAGATTTGAAAATAATGTTGAATATTTAATGGTTCTCTCTAGACAGCACAAACAAACACACACACACACACACACACACAAACACACACACGTACAGTATATATGCGCACTAACTATAGTCTTCAATGAAATCAGTCTCTTGCTGTGTCACCCAGGACCTGAGGGTCATAATTATTACAGTGTGTCTTCATAGAGATTTTGTATTCATTCTCTGTCCCCCGCCAATCCATCTCCCTGCTTTAAACCACTGATTCATTACTTAATTATGGCATTTCCTTTATGCGCCTTTATCTTTTATCTTCCTATTATTCTGCTTTTTAACACTTTTGGCAGAGCAGAGGTAGTGCAGGTTGCACAATCTCCGTCTAGAGGATGATGTCTTAGTGCTGATCGCAGCATGCTGCTCAGGACTACTAACAGCAGGACTCCTGCTGAGGACGGGCACTTCTTGCCTGACAGCGTTTGTGGGGGCAGATTCAAGTATGCATACCTCAGTGCAGTGTTTGTGAGGCCATTTTTGTCTTGCCTAAAGGGGTCCCCCTGCTATTTAGTTTTAAATGTGGAAAAATGTTGGAGATTCACGGAAGATAGATTTGAAAAAAAAAAAGATTGTTAAAAGTGATACAGCATAGGATGAGATATCCTGACTTCACTCCCAGCATATAGAATCAGAGACACTAAATCCTATATTTTCCATAAAGCAACTAATTAGTGTCTTTCAATAGACCTTCCCTGCCCATGTCTTTTAAAATCAAGTCCCCAGTGTGTATGTCCAAGGAAGAAGTTCACTTACAGTATAATTACCCTCAAGAGAATTGCTAAAGTGACTAAAGTGATGTTAAAACAAATTAAAACTGAATTAGATAATATATCTCTGCCATTTCACAAAAAAATAGAGATAATGCAGAAGATTCAAGGGATTAGCATAAAATTCCTCGTTGAATCATTCATATCATTGAAATTCAAACTCATGGTCTTAGTCATGGCCACACTTATCCAGAATTGTTGCTTGAGATTAATTTGGGGGTTTTAAACAACTAAAAGCAAAAGCAAAGACGGAAAAAATTGTGTTTATGCCAAAGGCAAAAAAAAAAAAAATGTCATACCAAACAATTTTATTTGTAGCACTGCACTGAAAGACCAATAATATTAAAGTTGATTACAATATTTTTGGAAAAATACTTATTGCTAAGCGGCTGCTTGCTGTACTGCAGTTTGTTATTTACAGATATGAGAGTTATTGATCTTTTCTTTCTAACTCTAGGGGAGAAAACAAATAAGCTTATTTCTTGAAAGTGTAAAGCGATTGCTTTTAAACACTATTGAAGTTTTTCATTTCGCCAAGATATAACCAAACTACTGTACTGTAGAGAGACAGATAAGTCGTTGTCATTTGATTCCGGAGGGCACTGATGAGTATTTAATTTGTCAGAAAATGCTGACCTACTGTACGGGAACCGGAGAGGACGAGGAAACGAAAGGGAGAGCAGAGACCCTGCAGCACTGCCTTAAAGAAGACCTTTCGTTATTCCGGCTTTGATTTTTTTGCTCTGAACCAAACACCCCAGGTATGATGGCATCTAGGTGCGAGATTTTCGAGAAACAGCTCTGCGTGCCATCCTGCATACGTTTAATGCGGAATACCCGCTGATACTCCCATCTCGAACAGGCTCTGTCAAGGGGCTACGGTCTTCGGCTGCATTAGCGTTGACCTCGGCAAGTACAGAAACACCGAGCTGCGGAAGCAGTGCCCTGGCAACAGATGCCTCTGGCTGCACTCTCGAAGGGAGGCGTACTGTAGGGGTCTCCGTGCAGGGTCGTGACTTCACTGAGCAGACATCTGCTCTTGTCTGACTCTCTATATATTTCCCTGGTGTCAAAGTGTGTGTGTGTGTGTCTTTAATGGTGAGTGAGAAGCGGGAGCCCAGAAACTGTGTATCCATACAGTAGACCAGAAGTCAAGTGTTACCGCCCCCTTCCTGCAATCCCTCAGCTAGCATTTTCAATTATTAAAAAAAGCAACGCTGGTTAGCTTTACAAACATCAGCCATAGGCCTTTCTGGTCATTTCTCTCTAATCTAGTTTACTTTCATCAGTCAAAAAGCCTCATCCAGGTTGCTCCATTTCATTTTCTAAATCTATAATCTTTGATATCAAGTGGAAAGCTTTTAAGACTCCCTTAACCAGCGCGCTCTTGTTCTGTTACAGAGGCTCATTTCGTCTGATTAGCTTACGCAATTCACCGCCAAATGGCTGCCACGCGTGTTCTTGTGAATACCTTGAAGAAAATGGCTATTCCTTTTGAGAGAAAAACAAGAAGAAAAAAAAAGACAGAGCTGTTGAGGTGGACGCCATTATAACTCCCTGTGAATGCATCTGTTAGCAACCAGACGCGCGTTGCTCTCCCTTTGAGAGGCATCAGTCGAGCAGACGCTGTCATTATGCAACGCATCCGCGCTAAAGAGGAGGCAGACATTGTGGGAGTACGCGGATGTCACTCCCGCTGCAGCGCACAGTCAGACATGATGCCCGCTGATTGATAGTTGGATGATAAGAGAGCCCACCGCGCTAATGCACGCCGAGGGACATCTAATGCCGGTGACGGCAGCGGCCTGCGTGCGAGGCAGAACAAAGCGCCGTCATCCATCAGTATGTGTCGCCTCGCTTCTGATCCTGTGCTCATGAACGTTGCATCATCCAGCGCCTCCTAAAAAACCAGCCATGCAGAGACCCCAGGACTGGAGATCAGTTACGGGCTGTTCAGAGAAAGAGGCATGACCTTGTCTTCAGAGAAATGCCTCCTCATAGTGCAGACTTACATGTGAATCACCTTCTCTCTCTTCCTGGTCCTTGAGAACTGTTGATATTCAGAGAACATTCAGTTTGCTCTTTACTCAAGGAGAATTCTTCAGTGTTTTTTTTTTCTCAGGGTGTATTGAGTCTGCCTACAGTGGACGTCATCTTGTTTTTTTTGTAGCAGGCAGTCTGTGGAAGGCTGTGGAATTACTGCTATAATCCCCTTCACCATGAGGGGGAGCTCAAAGGCAAAGTGCTCAATGCAGGACTCAGGAAGAACCAGCAGACTGGTACAGAGAGAGATCTGTGTTCCTCCGCATCAGCCCAAAGGAAGAATGGATCATGTCTCCTTCCAGGTGTATTGGCCAGTTGTTTCTCTCAGACTCCGGTTGTACTTTGAGCTCTGAGAACGCCAGTTTGAGACATTCGAATGTTTTTGATCTGGGAATGAACGCGAACCAGACAGCCGCAAAGTTCAGCGAAAAAAACAAAAAAAACACAATCCAATCCTTAGCAAATGAGGCGTGCAGGTTGAAAGGGCACGGCCAATTCTCTAAAAAGTAATCGATGCGCAGATCGCTGAGGATCGCCGGTGGAACAAGTTGTGATGAGTCAGTTAAAGATATTGATCCCCCGATGGATTCACTGATTGAGTCATAGGGACTCTTCCTTCGCCGCCGCGCGTGACTGAGCTTTGATTACCAGATGATTCACCTGCCTTTCGGCCCCCTACGATTGGCTTTTGGCTCCAGTGAGTCAATGGATTAAGAGTGAGCTGATAGCAAATCTCCAGCGTTTAGACTGTCCTGAGGGGTTGTGTGGCTTAGTTTTTTGCAGTTTTCAATCAGTTCCTATGAAACATATGAGGATGATCAGAGGTAAGGGAACAGAACTTATAAAATACTTGACTTCAGTAAGCCTTTACACACTGAAAGGACCAGTACTTGTTTTACGTTTTACTGCTTTATAGTTATTTACTTTTACTTTACGACATCCCACTGTGTTTGTACTTAAGTAAAGAATTTGAATGCTTTTCCACTACTGGGTGTTTATGATCCCAACTTGCTGTGTATTATTGTCCATGAAATGGCTTTCCTTTTCTTTGTGTCTTAACTCTCTCAATTCATTGCTCTCTCCCACACACACACACACACACACACACACACACACGTTGTTTTTTTCTTTTTTTTTGCAGCTGCAGCATCTATTTGCTGCTCCGTCCTCTGACAATGACTCTTTCTCCATCTCTCCCTCCCGACGTCTGTCTCAATCCCTCTCTTTCATTGTCTGTTTACCTCCCTCCATCGCCCATGCGGCATCGCTCTTTCTCCTCTGGCAACGAGCTATTCTGTCTTCTCTCACTCATCCTCTCGACTGGCAATAACAGCTTATCTTCTCTCCCCCTCCTCTCCCCCTCCCCTGTATCTTGCAGGGTACATCGGATCCTCAGTGCGTTGTCTGGGACTATGGCAACCCGTAAGTTACTCTAAATGATTCTGACACTCAAGTGAGCATGAGCATCATAAAAGTGTGTACAGTGCACATCTGTGTGTGTGTGTGTGTGTGTGTGTGTGTGTGTGTGTGTGTGT
>CAEMYA010002140.1:6975500-6991664 GCA_903131615.1 Diplodus sargus | reverse complement strand
TCAGGTCAACAGCAGTATTTGCCTTATGCTTATCATGTTGACTCGCATATTATCCTCTCTACTCTTGTGCTGCTGGCAGTAGGCTGAGAGGACACTGAGTTAGTGCTTCATGAGACTCTCTATTAGCTGTACCTTGGGCTTGAATAGCCCTCTTTGACAACCCTTGGCAACACGCTCAGAAAGTGTCCAGTTTTCGAAGAATCCCTCTACATTTTCAATGAAATGTAACATTTGAAAATGGGCTGCAAAAATAGTCCCTCCCCCCCAAAAAAACCCCCCCTCTCTTTCATACATATTTCAGAATCAGGAATAATAATCCATTTTCTGCAGGAGCCACTTTCTTCGGAGCCATGTTAACACAGAGTGCACGCAGTCGGGGCAGCATGCCACTAATGGCCGTAGCCGAAACCTGTATCTCTGCATTTGCCATCCGCCGACTCGCTCGCACACCAGGAAGAAAGATAATCCCGCCGAAAGAGGCTTATAAATTAGCCCGTGTCCATGCCAGAGAGCAGATTGGGGCAGTGGAGGTCAGTGACATAGCATCCACCTCACACGAGAGTCAGCGGTGAAGCGGGGATGTTTGGTTTTGTGTGACAACCTCACGTGATAACGAGACTCATGGAAGACAGGCAGGATTAAGCAAGGGCTGTGCATTTGTCTTTACTGGAGCTCCATTCAAGTTTTTTTTTTTTTTTTTTTTTTTTTTTTAAATGGACATCAATTAGAAAACAGTGAATATCATTTGTACTGGAGGAATAACCTGTGTACTATCCTATGCAAATATTTCTTTGTATCCAATTGTTTAAATGTCGAACGCATGGGATTCACACTGCTGATGATGTCAAGTTTAAGTAACCACAACAGCGATAACATTTAGAAGCGCGAGCCATGCCGTCTCGCACATTAACGTGTTGGCAAGCCTCAGATAATCTCGCAGCGTGTTCTTGCGCTGCTAAGAGCCGTCTTTACATCCGTCCGTGGAAGAGAGGAAAGCTTAGTTCCTACAGAGTTGATATCTGGGTCAAATACGTTCATGCGCTCAGACATTCACACACATACACACACACACACACACACACAAATGCGCTGAAATGCATAAACGAACACCGTGATGTGACTGCGTGCTGGTCAGCATAATAGGTGCTGTGAAGGGTTGAGTAAGTGCAGATGATTTGTGTCATGTGAAGATTTGCTTCAGTGATTTCTAGCTGTATCGAGAGTGAAAGGCCAATACGCGCTGCCTCTGGTGAATGTGTATTTTGGCTCCCTGGAGGTCGGGGAGGTAATGTCTACCGGAAGGAATGCCATCAGCCGGAATAGATGTCCTTTTTTGCACTTTGCTTCCCTGTTTCTCTCTGTGGCTTCAATCATGAGGCTGAACTCTGAGCATCACAAAGAGATTACTGTACAGAGCATGTTCACACAGATATGGGAAATAAATGTTTAGAAACCGTCCAGCAATTAGTTATGGACTGATGGCCTATCACTCAGAATTATGTATTTTATGAAGTACACATTTAAAACATAAAGCTTAAGTTGTTATAGGGAGAAACACATGAGGCTTGAAACCCAGGATGTTAGCTCACCAGGTCTTTACTGCGCCCACACGGGTCCGATGCTTGTCGTGTCCTCTCTCTGACCCACCTCTTCTTGTCACTTTCCAGCTACCACTAAAATGAGGAGGAAATGTAAAAAAAAAAACAAAAAAAACAAAACATTTCACTTGTTACAGCTGGGCAGCCTGGGCTTAACCTGTGGTATCCTGTAAAGAACATGAAAATAATCACCAAATGACAAAAGATATTGAAGATATTTCTATCCATGATTTTATTATGGATTTGTGTCTGTCAATCCAGACCTTGTTGAGTCTACTGTGCAGTCAATAGAGAAGCTTGTCGCAGTGATCCGAGGCACCTTCTAGATGTTTTACCATATTGAGGGACAATTGAAACAGCTGATTTGTCCCTTGTCGGGTTTTTACCGTTATTTTTTACAAGATTTCTCCCCGCGACACACATTTTGTCTTGCCACAGTAGGAAAAGCACAGAAAGCTTTAACAATGGCCCCACTCTATTCAAGTTTTCCATCAAGCAATGACAGCGTGACACTGAACCAGATTGCGCGATACCAGCAACCTCGCAACTGAACTCAATGGAATTCAGCCATCATTAATTTGATTATTCACACCTGGGCTTTTAAGGTGACACGTCAAAATGTATGCCGTGAAAAAGGCAGTCCCCGCGGTCCCCAGACCCCGTGTACCAACAAGAGGGGAAAGGCACGAAATGGTGCATAAACTACGAGGCTGCAGCTATGACATAAAAGCATGCCTTAGGTAGAGATTGAACGCGGTGCACTGAATAAAACATAGAGAGAAGATTCAGCGTACAGATGTGAAAATGAATATACACGTGCTTGATCGAACATTCTGGTTATTCTTCTGTCCTTACAGCGTCATTCATGCGGATGAATAGCAGCCACTTTTAACCCACTGGTATCAGCGTCCACTTGAGACCACTTAACCTCCACCAGCCTTAAAATCCCTCTCGACTACATCAAGCACTCTCGTTTCCACTAGTCCTTCTGTGCATGACTCATTAGCTCTCTGTTTGCAATGTGCATCACCAACCCTCACTCTGTTAAAACCTCAGGTTGTACAGTTATCTGTGGCAAGTTCATCTAATGCGGCCGCAATACCATGCACAGATTATTAAACCTTTTCCCCCACTATCAAGTCTTTTGAACAATTTGACTTGAAAGTCTTCTCTTTGTAATGAGAATACAACTTTTTGTGATTTGCATGCTTCTGATTTCCATCTGTGTGTGAAATTCTTTTGTCATTCCTCAATGCTTCCCTCATCTCTTTGCATTTATCGCTATTTGCCTCATCCCCTCTCCTGTGTAATTGCCTTGCTTGTCTGTGCCTCTGACCACGGGTGACACACATTTGGTGGCACATTTTTGCCCAAAGTGAGCGATGAGAACAAAAGCAATGGACACAGGGCATGTGATCTTTTTTTACTGCTATACTATATTTTTTTTGGGCTACAGTCATCTCATAAATCAGTTTTGACAATGTTTCGCCAGCAGCTAAAATTAGCTGATAAAGTTAATCCTCATTACATCAATGACAGCTATGTAGGACAATATTTTCCCATGTAAAACTGGTTTAAATGCTCAGCAGTGGCTCGATATCAAATGTTGTCAGTACGTCAGTATCATCCAGTAGGGCTTAATGTGCATCTCAGTCTGTATTCACTGTGCCTTTACCATCATTATGTCATATTTTCCTTGCTGAAGATGAGACTTTGCTATGGATGAAAGAAATTTGCAACCCGTCGCTATTCAAAGTGCTAAGCAGACAGAGGGGTTGCATTTGCAGTGACTTTGCTCCCATCAGCTGCATCAAACCCCTTCAGTTTTGAGAATTCAAAGCATGTTTAACCTTTTTTTTGTTTCTTAACAGGGTGCAATTGGCTTTCATAGCACTGCCCTTTCAGTCAAGGGTTGGTGCCAATTTATTCCCAGTAGACGTAAAAGGTCATGCAGTTTTTTTTCCTGTTTTTTTTTCTTAACAGCTGCAACATCATTCTGCCATCAATTAGTGGACAAATTGGAAAGCATTGAAATATTGCTGTTATGCAGTGGAGTGTTGACAGACAATGCTTTATTGCTGAATGGAACCAAAGTCAAACCTCTTCCAGTTTGTCAGATGGGACCTTATGTCAAAAATTGTTTTTATAGTAGTGAATGAAGAAAGACAAATCATTTTGCAGTCCCATTTGAATTGTTTCATGACTCACACATATGATGTTTGTGCTTTTAAAAGTACATTTTTTCACAGTTTGAAGTCACAGTTTGTCATAAAGTGAGTAATGATATATAACACTGGAAATATGTAAGACTACACAGCCAACAGTCACCAGAGCCCGTAACTTAAACATTGTTGAGCTGTTCCTGTGTATTAACTTGTTCACAAAACTTACAAACTACCCTTTCGCATAACTGCAGTTGTCAATATGAGCAGATTCAGTGTGATTTAAATCTTTTCATGGTCCCCAGAGGATTTATCTTATTGTCTTGTGTGATCCCCTGACGTTTTATATCAAGTCTAACTCGCAGTTTTTCACAATCTACTGTACGTTGCAGACTGGCACAAAAAAATTGGCACAGGCATTCATGGTTTCCAGATGGTGTTGACATTTGCAAGCAATAAATCTCCACAACAACTGTTGTTTTTTGACCAAACTCCTGCCAAAAGTTCCCATTAGCCCTAGCTGTACTTTGTGTGTTTGTACTGAGTAGCTAATTTTGACACGCTAACATACCAAACACGGACACGGTAAACATAACGCCTGCTAAACATCAGCGTGTTGGCATTGTGAGCATGTTAGCATGATGGCATTAGCATTTAGCTCAAAGTGCCTACGTAAGTACCTCGCAAAGCTGCTAGTGCCTCTGCAGACTCTTGGTGAGCTTGAGTGTACTGTATATATGGTTTTGGCTGAAGTCTATCACAGGGAAGTGTGCAGTCCCTGTGTGCACAAAGAGATATCTACCTGACAGAATCAAGCCAACTTTAACATCCATTAAATAGAACTTGATTTTTTGTTAAAGTCAAAACCAAACAACAGATGTATTGATTATGCCACTGCTAGAAAACTGGATGGTGTTCTGTATATTTACACATCTTAGCATTTGTTTGCATTCTGCCAGGTTGATATCTTTGTTGTATACATTTGGGATCCATAGCCTATAAACGAACTATACTGATATGTACACCTGTGTGTGCATCTGGTACCTGTTTTCCATGATAAGAGGAGTCAGCAGAGGCTGCCAGCAAATTTGAGTGCTCTAACAAAAGTGAAACAAAAGCCATGTCCTTTTTAATTTTTCCTAGCCAGCTTAGCCCGACAGATAATCTAATACTTCTATGAGCCCGGCGGGGCCCACAGTAGCAGTGCGTATCCGTAACTTTAGTGGATCTGCATTAACAAAGATCAGGGCTGGTTGCAAGTTTGTGGGTGAAAAAAAATTAAAGCAAACGGAAGTCTAAGCTGGCTTTTTTGCTGAAAGGCATCAATACCAGCAATCAAATCGAGCTAAAGTAGATGAGGGTCAGCAGTCAATTCAGATCGAAACTCAGCAGCCAAAACAAAGAGGTCACTGATGATGTGCATTGTGCCTGTGTGTTGGTGTGCTGTTCAGTGACCTCCTGCTGTGAGCTGTCAGACAGTTCCTCATTACTTCAACTTCCTCTTTGCTGCCAGAATAGAATACTTAATACAGAGTGTTTGTGTGCATGTGTGTGCACATGCCTGCGTATGTGCGTGTGTGTCCGCGTGTTGCATGTGGCTAGATCATTGCGTCAGTAAATACATGACATGCATGCTTTAACATGTGCATCTACCGTACTATAATTAATGCATAAATCAGTACGCAACATTTCCCTCTTTAACACACAATAATTAATGCATGTGTAGTCAAAGTCCATATGGCTGCGATTTCCTTGTGTGAATGAAACCATTTGTAAATACTTTACTTAACATCTCTTGGGGGTTCACACAGAAACAACTCAGATGTTTTCTATTCATGGCTGCGTAAAGCGCCAGATAAATCACCGTGAGCTCGGCGGATTCCACACGTACATGTGTTTTCATTTTTAGAGATAAAAAATGTAAATGTAACCCATACACCACATCACACCGCGTGCACGCTTGTGAGACTTTCCTCATGAAAGCTAACAAGTGCACATATACTCATTTAATTTTTTTTCTTTCCCACAGTCGTTCTCTCGCTGACACACACACACACACACAAACACACACACACACAGAAACACACGAAGCTGCACACCATGTTGCTACCTGTCAAGCTGTCTCTTGGCTTCACCGTTGTGACTGGTTTTCCGATCTTCAGTCTTTGAAGTCTTTGTCACTGTGCAGATGATGATCATCAGGGAATTGCACTCAGATCTCATTACTGGCATTATGAATTAGGTGGAATTTTGTGCGTGTCTGTGTGTGTGTGTGTGTGTGTAAATATGCGCATGCTATCAGATACATACGTTTGAGGACTGACAGTGATATATTCTTGTCATTTAGTGTCACGCTGATCATGTTTGAGGGGCCTGTCACAGCAGAAGTATATTTAGTCTTGAGTGATGTATTGTGCTGTGCCATGGTTTACATGTTGTCACTGATGGGTGGTTTGCGCATTATCAAGCTTTTCTTTGCTTGATTTAATTGACAGCGGACAAGACAAAATGTTCAGTCACGATGCCAATATGATTCAACATATGACGTTCATTCAATATGCTGGAATGTGCTAAGCTGGCAAGCGATACCAAAAAGATATTCTGGTTCTGTGTCTAACTTTCAAAATAAAAGCATTAATGCTGCAAAAGTTTGAAATACATTTTAGCTTTTTTTGTATTTTACTGGTTTACAAAAGGATATGCTTTGTGCACACTTAAAAATACTGGGAAATTGACAAGAGTGTTGGATCTATATGGCACCAACACAATACGGAGTTCATTTTACCCTGTGCCAATTGTAGAGTACTATCCAAATGTATTTTTGATCCAGTTACCCAACAATTATGTAAAAATAAAACCAATACTGGGACAAAACTGGGTAAAGTTGAACATGTTAAATCTCTGCTATATTGACCCAACACATTGTGTTAGATGAGCATGATATATTTGCAGAGTAAACACCATAGATTATTCTCCGAAAAAAAAGGAAAGAAAGATCTTTATTGTATTTATTTATTTGTTGAGCATATGTTTATGTCGGATTTGACTCATGATAATGATGAAAAAAGCCATAATATATGATATTTTTTAGCTGTGTGGTCACCCCATATTACAGGTGCACATAACAGTAAGACGACTGAGTGCCCCTAACACCGAGCATCTCAAGCAGTTTTTATTACATTTAGGTCATACATAGAAGAAGGGTATCTCGGAATTCATCCTTTTAGACGTTAAACCATCTGTTATTTCTCTTAGGAAAAGGTAACATCCAAAATGTCCCTTAAGATAAATACAGCAAGCAACAAGCCAGCTTATCTCTTCTCATAAAGTGAAACTGTCACCAAAGCCTTCCCTCGAGATGTACAGGATGTTCAGATTTACAATATTGCCAGTCAAAGCCCATATATTTTGAGTATATTGAGTGATTTCAAGATTGCAAATCTTTTGCAAATCCTCATATGGTGAAGCCTGTATATAACCAACTCTTTATTAAACTTCTCTCCATCCTCCATTGAGGGTAATTATTGCTATTAGCTGGAGAGGAGGTTATTATGTTCTCAACTAAAGCAGTAACGGTGTAAGAATAGTGCACACCGTCCTGTCCTATGATTACATTTTGTCTTTCTGCTCCACAAATCTTTTTTTAGGAAAGAACAAGATGAACTAATGATGATGGTGTATTCTGTGTGGGGAAAAACATAAACAAACATAAATGCGATTCTTGATTACTGCTGCTCGTTTGATGACACGAGAAGGTTCTAGCCTACCGTGGTTCTCCTTCTGCACACACCGCAGTCACCTCACAGGTTTTCATTACCTTAAAGCAAAGATTTTACCTGGAGATCCCCATTTCGACATGAACAAAGCGCAGCAGCTAATGCAGTTAAGCAGCAATGGTGCTGTGAACCGTTTCTCTTTCATTCATTTGGACTAAGGGCATTGGGCTGAAATCAAACCAGCTGCCTCTCATGGTTATGTTGAAATGCCTCATTCCTGACAAAAGTAACATTTTTTCCAACTGAAAAGGTTATATATTTGTCAGATGAACTCTATTCAGACCTTCTAAACCATGTTTTTATAGCAAAAAGAGAGACCTGAAAACATCACTTCATGTATCAAGTATTTCATGAAAACACACCAGGTACTGAACAATAGAGCTGAAGAGTTTCCACTTTCCACAAAAACCAATCTGCTTTTTTCAGGGCAGTGTGGGTTTGGTTTGGTCAGATTTAAACTGTTACCAAACAACCTATAAATATCATCTTGTTTTTATTTAAATCTTGCTAAATTCCTGATTTGCACATAGTAGTGTGTGACATCAACTTTTCCTGGATGTCGTGTATTTAAGTTGAGGAAAAAACAAAAAAAAAAAGTGAAATATCTCAAACTGAAAGCCTTAATTTTTAATTGTACGGCTTTTTGAGAATTATATTTTCCTGCTGCCTCTTTACCCATCACTCATGAAGCTGACCCTCTGGACCCCATCAGAAGATCTCTGCAGCCGCTCTCATGTCGTCTATAACGTTTCCCCTTGTCTGTGGTGGCTAGAATTGAGGTATAGTCAGGGTTAAACATGAGGTTAATGTGTAGTGTGAGCTGCCAGGGTAATTAGCTCAGTTAGAATCTCATTGATCGACGGCCACGCTCAACCTTCTATTGAGGGCATTTAAAGGAAAGTGCAGAGGGGGAGCGGAGAAAGATGTAGGGCAATAAAGTGTGTAAGCTCTATTGTATGAGATTCTGGGCACTCCCATCCCTGGTAACGTGGGGATCGTCAAAGCCAATGACCATTTAGTGCTGAATAATCCCCATCCACCGTTTAAGCCGCACTGGTCTTTGTGAACTGTTAGCTGATGCAACCCTTTTCGTTTGTCCTCGAGGCCTCAGGTCTCTTAGGGTATTCTTCCAAGAAAAGAGTGATGGAACACAGAGAAGAAAAGAAAGAACAAAGATGAGAAAGAAAGCGTTTAGGGTTGCTAAACACGGACTCCAGAACAAGTGGGGTGACATTGGCTTCTAATGCCAGCGGGGTAAAAGAGCCTGTCAGTGTGCGTGTGTGGTGATCACTGCATATTAAACCTATAGAGTGAATGGTTGAACTTGGTGAACCTGTCAGTGGAAAAACTCTCCCCTCTGAAACTTTCTGTCCCTCTCTCAACTCCCCTCCTCTTTGAGTTGGAACTTCCTATAGGCATGTTCAGTCATGTGACTGGTTTTCTGGTGTCTGTTTGTCTCACAGTCACTGCTTGTGTCCCCTGTGCTTCTCCCCACCTCCAGGGAAGCTGGCGCCGAGAACTGGGGCACAGAAGGCTGCCAAACGCTCGCGTCAACCACTGTCCACACCAAATGCCTGTGCAGCAGGATATCCACCTACGCCGTGTTAGCGCAGCAAGCTAAAGACCCGGTGAGTCACTAATGCACTCTGTGGGACTTGTGGGGGGGGGCTAACGAGGAAACTACTACCAGGGGCCAGGTCAGTGATGAGCAACCGTAGTATGAATTCCAGTGGCGTCCCTGTTTAGTGGGATGTTACTGGAAAAGACTTTGGGCTGTTAAAGCTGTAATGACTTGTCTTTAAGATGTGGATGGATGAAGCTGTTGTTAAGAAGAGAAGGGGTGCAGAATGAATGCAATTTTCTACCATGTCATGATCAGTTATGTTTAATTACATGTTCCCCGGCTGTCACTCCCCGCTTGAGTTGGTCTAAAACCTGGCGAAAAGGTCAGGGTTGTTCAGCGAGAGGCGTCGAGAGGAAGATTTTTATTGTGTCTGTGTGTGATTTTGCCTGCAGCACGTAACCTGCGCTTCTATAAATAGCACATGTGGCTTGAAGTGTGTGTTTGACATGATTAAAGAAGGCTTCGGAGCGGTTCAGGGTAATGTCTCTTCCGGTGCGTTGACCCGTACTCCTGTACTGTGCTAACGGACAATCCAAAGACCAGACAGCTGTTAGCTCAGCGTCCTCTCATGGCCATCCGCTTCATCCATTTTTTTAATTGCACCGTATCCCACATCGCCACCCCATTTATGTCCCACCTTCCTTCTAACGCTATCCTACTTTAGTCACCCTCCTTTTCACCTTGTTGACACTGTCAGTTGCCGTTCTCACTTTATGCAACTGCTCTTTGTCACAAAATGTTCCCTTTAGCTTTGGCTCCATGCTTGCTTGCCCCTAATGCCCACACGGACAGTGGCTACATTAGATAATCAGAGAGTGAAAAGGAGACAGAGTTCGGTCACATTTGCTCTAACACAGAGACTCTATGGGAGATTTCTTGTAATATTCTCTCTCTCAGTGGCAAGGGTAGAACATTGAGGCAGCAAAGCAGATCCTTAGTAAGCACTTAGGGGGGGATGTCCAGGTGTTTCAGAAATGGAAAGTGATTGTGACGAATGGAGGACTTTGCGAAGGAAATGTTCAACGAAACAGAAAAGGCAGTCTGGTCTCAGCTGGCAGGCAGAACTAACAGAGAGGGAGAGTAAGAGAGACAGAGCGATGGAGAAGAGATGTTGCCTGCTCTAAGTAATAATGCATTAGCAACCAGTGTCGCTGAGATAAAGAGCTCCGGGGCTTATTTGGACATCTATCCCTGTGTAACCTTTTCATTGTGAGATATTGCCTCCATATAGCACTCACTGCTACTGTGCATTTACACATTGCTGTTTTCAGAACACATTATTGTTGAAGAATGTCCCTCACACCCTGCACTAGTGGGCAAATACAATTTAAAAACTCCATAGCTTGAATTAGATGTATTGTGTTAAAACGTATAAACCCTCCGTACTTGTGGAACATGTAGTGCAACTTATATTTTGGTGTATGGAGGTGCACCGACCGATGCGACCAGAAATAGCTCCAGCCAGTCTTTCTTCATGGGCTTGTTTTCTCTTAGTGTTATTTCAAAGTTCCCTTGATTTGTTTGGAAGTGCTTGAACAGTCAGTGTGCACAGTGCAGGAGTATCCACATGTAAATCCTGCATGTCCATTACATAAACAACCTTAAGTTTCAAACTTAAGTTTGTCCCTTTTGCAAAATAAAAGTATCCAAAGTAAATTTAATCCCTGCCATAAAAACACACACACAAGCAGAAGGTGTGATGAGAGCTGGCTGACAAAATCAATTGCGAGACATTTTGTCGTGAACCAAATCATGCCTGAAGTGATGCAGATGTCGACAGGAGTTGACAGAAGCTGTTCAATAAAACAACGTGGCTAACATTAAGAGTTACATTGACATTTGGCTTGTCTACTCTTCACATCACATCGCTTTAAGCCTTCTGTGGGGTTCCCCTGCCTTTAAAAATGGGTCTTGGTTTCTCCTGCTCCACTTCCATCACCGTACATTTAGCCATTGGCTTCTGTTCTACATATTATTTCACATTCAGGAGACCTGTTTGGGTCCTCTGATGTTTTCAGAGGAAGATGGTTATTAAGGACCTTCTTGCAAAGTGCAAAAAGGCTATTTAAGTAGCTAACACTTTTAAGGAGTTTCCCTTAAGACATCCTTAAGACATCCTTTAGGATTTTATGCAGATATTTTTTTTTCAAAGGCATGCTCGGATGAAAATTAGAGGACAGCCTAAGCACAGGTTTATGCAACAGGGCTCAGGTGTTGAGTGCAAAGAAATTGTAGTTGCTTTCAAGGACTCAAAAATCGAGCTTAAAATGCCCTAACCTTTGAAGAATTATATTTTTAAAAGGGACCATTTTACAGTGTCTTGTGAAAAAGAAAGGACTTGAACTTGATGGCGTTGAACAGCTCACAGAGCAGAGATGTACTGTACTAAATTAAACTGAATGAAAAAAAACAAAAAAAACAGGATCACATCGGGTCATCAGCCAAGTGACTGCCTTGATCCTTTTATTTAAACAGTCCAAACTTAGAAATGTCGCACCTTGCTTCTGAGACCTCAAATATTCACTGTGCTTGTATCTTGTGTGGTATGAGTTACACCCCTACCCCCTCTTTCTTTCTGTGTAAAGAGGGTCAAAATGAAGCAATGGCCTTCAGGTGAGTAACTGCAGTTATTCATTATTTTGTCCCCCCCACATTTTGAATGACTCCACAGGGGTCTGAAACCTATTACAGGATCCAGGCAAACATTAATTCCCATTATATGGAAAATCACTGTGGCTGCGACCTGTAAGCTCAATGGGTCATTCCAGCTGCTGCAGTGTTTCTGCTTCCCGTGACTCCTCTCCCAACTGAACACTATTGACTTTTCCCTCGCCACTGCAGGCAGGTCGGCCGAGTTGAGTGAAAGAGGACTAGGAGGCAAAAGGCATTGACTTTAGTGACATTTGTTATATCTGTGAAGGGTGTGTTAGTCATTAGTGATTCATCGCTCGGCCCCTGGTACCACCATTAAACCCGGTGCTGAGGACCGGAAGGAATGGGTCAGTGTATTTGTGTCCGCGGCTCTCAGTCGGGAGCTGTTGTGGCCGGCGCTGAGTGCACTTTGTCGCTTCAGGGCCCTCCAGAGTTAGCTTTTTATTCCAGCGGAGATTGGATTGTATAGAAGGAGAAGCGGGGTGGGGGGGGGGGGTGACAGATTGAATTTGGCAACACATGAAAAAAAAAACTGACTCGCACAAACCCAGACATGCAAACGCAGACAACAAGGTATCACGCTTTTTATGTGCCCTCACACACACACACGCGTAAGCGCGCACCAAAATGCACACGTAGACGTCCGTACACACATTCATGCACTGTGTCCAGGCTGTGTGGCTGTTGGAGCAGAGCAGAGTATCAGCAGCCCAGCTCTGACAGCTTATCCTGGGCCATGGCGCTAGGGACAAGGGGGGGTTGAGGATTAACCTCCATGTTTAATAGAAAAGGGAGGAAGGGAGGGAGTTGGGGTGGGGGGGGGGGGAATAGATGGAGGGATTTAGAAGCAGTGCTGCCATTACAGGCCGTTTACAGTGGAGCGAGGGATAGCCAGTTAATCCTGTTTACTTTCTATAGCCTCTGAGATTTCCGTGTGTGTATGGGTGAGTATACCGCTGTGTGTGTGTGTGTGCGTCTGTGTGTGTGTCTTTGTATCTACAGAGAGACCTTCCCTATCAGACACAAGACAGAGGTTGCCGCTTTGGAGAAACAGAGGAGAGAGAGGGAGTTGATTGAGTGAGGTCATGAAGCCATACAATAAACCAAGCCACTTAATTCCCAGAATGACTGCAGTGGGAATACCAACCCCCTTCAGATATGTCTGGACTCATTGCCTTCACAGTGGGATCATGGGATTTGGAGCTGAAGGAGGCAGTGGCTTATAAAAGTCAGTTTAACATTTCGCGCCTCAAGTTAATCAAGTGAGTTATACCTCTCCGCTGCAGTTTTGTCAGCACATGAGGCTGCTCTCCGAGTTGACACGGAAATTGATTACGGTTTAAGTTCCTCACCCAAACTTGTTTTCCATAGCCACAGTTGGATTCACAGCTCGCGCTCGCCTAAGCAGGTAACCAGGAAGGCGAGAGCGAAAAGGTCAGTGGTTCAAGCAACACCTGAGACCTTGATCCAGTCAGTGTGGATGAGTACACAAACAGCGCACACACACATCCGCTAGCCAGCACGGAGAAGAGGGAGGGCTGCGTTCTGTGTTCCTGTAACTCATTTATAAGACAATTATTGTATCAGCGCAATTTTCTCTGAAGAAAAATATGCAAAGTGAGCTTGCTTCTTCTGTGAAGGATGTCTCTTTTACCTGATTGTGGCCCGATTGTTCCCATGATATGACTGGATCTAATTGAGAGGAATCGAGTGTTTCCCTTTGCAATCAGTAATGACTCACAGGTATCTAATCAGAACGGAAACGTTTCACAGCCGGGTCTATTATTTAGACTGTTAATGGCTAAAATGCCCATGGACGGACGGTAGGGATGAAGGCAGCTCACATTTGAACTCATTGCATCTCAACTGGAGACGATGTTGAGGAAGCAAACAAGGCCAGCCCGGGATGAAGCAGGACTACAAGGTTACAGTATGCAAATATCGCGCGCTTGTCAACCGTAATTAAAAGATGGGCCTTGCTACAATTTATGACAGACTCTGCGTGGAATTGCATTAGAATCCTTGAGCCCCCTGTCGCATTAATTGAAGGTGAGCTAGTGACAAGGGAGATGATGAGAGAGTAAGCAGGTGTCGTGATTCAGCTTCTATGCCTCAAGATGCAAAATGACTGAGACTGGGTGTAGTGAGGACAGAGTTACTCACTAATTAGCTACAAAACTGTAGTATACCTTGATGCACCTTGATATGTTGTAGTTGCAGTAGCTTGCTTGTAAATATATATATATATATATATATATATATATATACATGTATATACAATAGTAAGTAGAAAATAACAGCCTACAAGGCCAGCACTTGATATGATGGCTTTACATGTTAAGTCAGTATGTCAGCCCTCCTAGGTTGCAACACACCGACAGGAGACTTATGGTTTGTTGTGACGCTGGAGTCTGTCAAGTTGAACCCTTCGGGGCTCTGCTGGATTGATTCAGTTGAAACACATCGCAGGCAATATTTACCTAGTGCCGTGACAGCAAAACAGGCAACTGAATAGCAGGAATGCTGGATTAGCAAGATACGGAGTTTTACATCTCTGCACTGGCACAGTCGGCTTGTGCGTACCGGAGTGCACAAGAATTATTCAGCGTTTGATTGGGGGCATGGCATTTTTACAGCCGACATCTGACGATGAGACGCACACTGGAAAATAATGCCATACTACATGAGTGATGATTAATTGCCGTGAATACATGGACAAAATACACACAGCTGAGACTGAAACTGTGTACAAGTGTACCTTTTTCTGACGAGGACCTGTTGTGGTTGTGCAGTTAATGAGTTCTCTCTTTTAAACTCAAAAGCGGAAGTAACCTGACATTATTAGACACACACTAGCACCTCTAAGGGAAGAGGTTGGTATGGATGGATGGATGCGTCACAATCATGCAACTTTGACAGGCTTTTTTGCATTCCAGCTTATTGGAAGTTAAGCTGATGAGGCAGTTGTGTGAGCTTACATTTGGTAATTTTACATTTTTAGCGGATATAGAGCGATATTAGCTTTTATTCATCTTGCAGCTGATGTGCGTAGGTCTAACTGTCTTTTAGTGTTGGTCTACACCGACCAAATCTATCTCCAGTAGCTACTTGTTAACCTACTTTGTCTGCTATTCAGTGCTGCACAGGTGTCACACTGAGTTCTTTTCGGAGCTGCTTGCTGTGTCCATAAACAGCAGAAAAGAGAGCAGTGAGAACAAACCAAATCAGTAAAGCAAAAACCCCAATAATGGGGTGCAACGAAACGTCTGACAGGAAGTCCAAAATCGATTGATAATTAAGCTGCATGTAGTGTTATAAATACAAATCAGTTCTTTTGCTGTAAATGTTATATACAGTACCTTTTTGCAGCATATCACAAGAGACATAGCATTTTTATAGCCTATATTGGACTACTGTATGAGACACACTACAAAGGTTGTCAGACAGTAAATGTTACACTGAACAAGAGGCTTAAAATAAGCATATTTTGGGGGAAATTATCATAACGTTTGTGTCATTTTGCATACTTCTGACACGCCTACATACCCACATCGATAGATCCCAAAAAGAAAGAGTTCGCTTGAGACGTGGGATATAATATTTTGCTATACTGATCTTGCCAGGAAATGAACTGAAATGTGGACAAAAAACAACAACTAATGTTAGCATCATAAAATGGTCAAATTACAGTAAATTAAGGCAATTTTGTCATTATGTTTGTACATTGTACAGAACACAAAATGATTGTGCAAATACGATAATTGGTCTACATCTGGCGACCGCGCTGAAAATACACGACAGTACGCGAGCGGAGTCCTCGCGAATCAACGGACGCACATTGAATCAAACTGGATGGAAGGCCCTAGAATGGGTGGGGGGAATGGAAATGGAAAGGGGGTGAAAGAGGAGGATGAGAGAGACCCGCTGCTGAGCAATGAGTAAGCAGTAAAGGTGGGGAGGAAGTGGGGAAAGGACGGGAGACACAGAGTGGGAGGAAAAAGGGAGGGAGGTAGCCGGATAGGTGGGAGTGGAGGGAGGAGGAGTGCCGGTGAGCGGAGATAAGTAGGTTAAACTTCCTGAGCTGAAAATAGCTATCTTCTCCATCACATGGTAGCCAAGCTGCCCAGGGGAGCCTGGCCGTATACAGCAGAGCCTCGGCACACTCTTTCTAATCTGTGCTTTTCTCTCTCCTCACACACATACTCAACACGAGCACACACCCCCTCCAACTGGATCATAATATCACTCTATCTATTTAGAGCAGGGCATTTATGTGACACTGTAGCCTCAGGCCTAATGTGTTGCATGTGTGTGTGTGTGCGCCGGTGTTTGTGTGGGTGTTTCCTTTTTTT
>CAEMYA010002140.1:6961541-6975487 GCA_903131615.1 Diplodus sargus | reverse complement strand
TTCATTTCCTCCTCCGTAGCATCCTTCCACGTTATGAAATTAGACGCCTAATCTCATCATGCGCGCATAACCTAAACGCGGCAATTAAGAAAACACTGTTAGACAAATTGACACAATGAAGAGCTGAGGGACAATTTGTGGATGTATATTGAGTAAATTACAAGTAAGAGTGTAATTTATTCCATCACTTGTCTGCTGGGGACTAATTTAAGGCAAAGTAAAAGAGACGGGAGGAAATTCAATCGGCGCGTGTGAGTTTGCGTGCGGGAGGGTGCGCTTGTCGCTCCCCGCGCGACCTCCGTGTTTGATCTGTCGGATCTGGAAAAGACACAAATGCCTCCGTATCCTTTGACCTTCCTCTCTATGCATTATCAAACACACGGAGTCTGTCTCATCTCTCACGCTCCTCCTAGGCCTTGTTTCTTTTCTTTTCTGAAGCAGATGCTTGTCATATCACCTCTTTCTCGTTGGGTCTCTCCTTTCATATGAGGCGGTTTTGCTTATGTTTCACCTCCGCTTTACTCTCAGTGTGTTTTGTGTGTGTGTGTGTGTGTGTGTGTGTGTGTGTGTGCACTCGCTCGTATTGGTATTCCAGCCTATTCCGCTCTCCTCTGAAGAAATTGGCATCCTTTGATGGACTAGGGAAAACCACTAAAAGGGAAGCTTTGACTCTCGCTCGTTTTCTTCTCTGCCTGTCTTTCTCCTTCCTCCTACTCTTTGCTTTCTCTTCCTTAACTCTTCCCACTGCATCGCTCTCTCTCTCTCTCTCTCTCTCTCTCTGAATCGCTCTCCTACTCCTTCTTTTTTTTCAGTTTGCATTCTTTCTCACTTTCTGAAGTCTTCTCTCCTGCTTTCCTCCTCTGCCTTTCAGATCATCTTGAATAGACAACACGCACATTCACGCGGCTTAATGCGCTGACTTTCAATCGCTTGGCACATCTGCCCGGACGTGCCTGTGTGTGCGAGCATGTACTTTACTTCCAGTTTAAAAAAAAAAAAAAAAACAGCGCGCACAGCGCGCAATGAATCTTTGGGATGAAAGGGAAAAGGCCGACCACTCTAGGAGGTAAATTGAGGTAAATTGTGTGATTGAGGACTTAAAAGCAGGCCAAACATTAAGCCCATTTGGGACACGGCGGGGTGCACACTCTCCATGCAGCTTCATTTGTCTGTTCTTCATCCTTCACCTCCAGAGAGAGGCAAAGCAACGGTGGGCTGTACATCCTGCCCTCAATCGTTTAATTATGCGCTACGGTCTAGTGCTTTTACCCTTGTACATGTGAAATTATACTATGAGGGTAAATGGGTGCACATGCGCTCCCCCGGTGTGCATGCGCTACCTTGACAGTCGGTTGCCTGTATAACTTTGTACACAGCAGTATTTTCAAACTATAACTCTAATCACAAAGGCTGCAGGTGATGCTGGAGGAGTGACGTCGGTGACATCAAAGCGGTCAACACACTCGGAGCCCTACAACGTTCCGAACAGTGCAATTATGTGTTATTATCCAGCTCCATCCAACAGACTTTTGTAATTTTAATTAAAGGTAATTGTATGTAATTAGCGAGCTGTAATTAAAAGGGGCTACCGCGGGGATTACGACTGAGGAAGTGCAAGAGTTAACAGATACTGTAAGTGCAGAGCCGGAAATTTGCCAACAATGACTTTGATCTGCACAGGCAACCAATCTAACAGGATGTATTCCAGTTAGCTGTCATTCTCTCTATTTTCATTTCAAGTATGTAGCTCCGAGCTCGCTTGTTTGAAACCTGTCTGGAACTCGCTTCGAACCCATTACTCACAGTTTGATAGCGGTGGGTATTTTTATTTATCTTTTTTGTTCGGAAAGTGCGGTCGCTTAGTCGAGTCGTGCTTTAGGAGTTTTTTCATTTCTATGGTTACCAAGCAATTTTTGCCAATCAAGCGAAGAGAAAGAGGAGTGTCAGAGATCCGTAATTGGTAGTTCTACAACAGCGCTATAGTTGCTGTATGAATGCGTGCTTACCTCCTTCTCATAGCAAAGGCAAGGATTGTCCGAACCATGTGAAGATCGAAATGATCAAAATGACTCCTGTTTAATGCTCTTTACATGTTTTTGGCCGACATATAGCTTCAAATGCATTTTTTACTAATAGATTATCAGGTTTTTTTCCTGAGAGAGTTTAATAGGGTGAACAGTATGGACAATATAGTGTGAAAGGGGAGGTTCCTCTGGTCGTCGGATCTAAAAATCACATGACAGAAGATGATTTCACAGTGACATTCGATGCCTCCACGTAGTCTCCTGGTCATAATATAATAGGAAACCTTTTAACATTATTGAATCATTAGATTCTGTCACGCAACAGCAGGATAATTCCTTGCTGTAATCATTAACCATCATATTCTCCCCTCTGCCCTTCTTCTTCCTCCCCTCCTTCTGTTTCACTCTCTTCCAGGACATGGGTCCTGCCAGCATGCCCTCTGTGCCCCTCATGGTGGGTTGTGGGGTCTCCTGCACCGCTCTGCTCATCCTGCTGCTAATCTATGCTGCCTTCTGGAGGTACGTGCCTGACTCTACACTCGCACTTCGGCTGTGCAGTGGTGATTTCTATCACTGCTCAGGTTCCCTACCAACAGATTAAGTGCATTTTTGTGTTTGCCGTGTGCTGTGCCAAAACTACACCGAGGCCTGATAAGGAACAAATGGTTCATGTACAGCAGGGGGTGGTGGTTAGATTCTGGTAACACACATGACAGATGGCAAAATCAGGCTAATGATTGTGCGACGTCCAAAAAGATTCTGTTCAGTCCATCAATCCGTCATTTGTATTTATCTCACAAGTTTGTCACTCTCTCTTTCTCCGCTCTGCAGGTACATACGCTCGGAGCGATCCATCATCTTGGTGAATTTCTGCCTCTCCATCTTGGCCTCCAATTTATTGATTTTGGTGGGACAATCTCAAACGCTCAGCAAGGTGAGCCGCTGCGCGCAGAGAAAACGCCGAGACATTTTCTATCCCCGCACACAGCACCTGGATTTCCAAAGTAAACCCAGTCGATACGTTTATGATCCTAGTAATAGTGCTCTTGACCGAGCCTTTTATGATGCCTAGAAACAAAACCGTAAGAAGAAAGCTCAGAGCTCAACGGTAGACAAGGCTCACGCAGTGGAGTTCTGAAAGTGGCAGGCAGACATCTTTGGCACAAAGCACTCTGTGTACTAAGCAAGACTGCAGTGTGCGATGGTCAGTATCGATCAAAATGAGAAACACATCAGATCCAGGTGGAGCACTTACTCTTCTCAACTCCGTGTGCTGCATCAAACTCCCTTTTACCCTCTTTATTTTGCAGAGGTTTCGTTATCCTCTGGAGCATAGTCCCTAAGAGATGGTTCATTATGACACTGCACAAAACAACCTCCTTGTAAATCACCTCCAATGGTTTTATCTCTCTCCATCTCTGTGTTTTCCTTCCCTCTGTAGGGCCTCTGCACTGTGACTGCTGCCTTCCTGCATTTCTTCTTCTTGGCGTCCTTCTGCTGGGTGCTGACAGAGGCGTGGCAGTCCTACCTGGCCGTCATTGGCAAAATGAGGTCACGGCTCATCCGCAAGCGTTTTCTGTGTCTCGGCTGGGGTGAGCATCCATAACAACACACATGACCACACACAGGGCTGCCGTGTGATTTTTACATCTGATTTTTGGTGTAGTTTAGGTTTTTAAAAAAATGCTGGTCGCACCTGGAAACAAAGCTCTGGGTGTCAGTGTGAAAGAGTTGGTTCTGGAGGCTCACTTAGACTTCTCGCATGGCTAGTTGGTGACCTAGCATACCGTAACTAGCTAGCTTGCCAGTTATTGGAATATTGTGGTCATGCTCACTGCCTTTTGTCTTGTACTGCATGAGCAGGGGGAGCAGAGACATGGGTTACTGACTAAACACTATGACATATATCATATATATATCAATATAAAAGATATATGAATTACAGCAGCTTTAACTTTCAGCTACATTTAGCTGTTTGAAATGCTGCTGTGACCAGGTCCACACAGAGCCCTTCAGTGGAAATAAAAATGACCCACTCTTCTCCACAATTACAGTTGTCCTTCTCAAATTTGGGCCATTTGAGCAGAGCTGGTCACTCTGCAGTGTTTTCGCTCGCTCGACATTATTGCAAACACCCGTGCTCTCTGCTGCGGGGCTGAAGCTGCACTCTCTCGCTCACTAAAATGCTATCTGGATTTAGCTGGAGTTGAGCAGCCAAAACATATGATGGCATTAAAACAGAATCATTTTAGCTAACATGTAGGAGAAGATCTAGACAGTTGACAGAAGACGATGCTAACTGAAAGTATTGTCAGCATTACACCCAAAGCACACAAATGATATGCTTAAAGAGCTTACCTTTTTAAAAATTGTTCATATCCAGCTGTTTTGTTGCTGCTTCTTGTCTTGTCTTGTCTTGTCGTCATTTTGTGGGACTGTGGATACAGTCAGTCCATGAAGAAACTTTCCCTTCATTACTTGTTAGCTCCAGCGTTAGCCAACAATGCTAGCAGAGGCATTACATTACTGAAACACGAAAATGCTGCTTATTAGCACAAAGGGTACAACAGCTAACTCACCGTCTGAAGAAAAGAACATTTTGAGTGGGGAATGATACTGCTTCACCGTATCATGATAGCAACAGTAACACTAGTTACTATATTAGTCCCTTTTTTCAATCTTTCACAATATTTAATGGAGTCATATGTTTCTTTTATGTAGTCTCAGTCCCATTTCAATCTTAAAAAAAACATATATTTACAATTTTTGGCTTAGTAGCTCCTGAAAAGATTTACACCACATCTTCCTGCACACACACACACACACACACACACGCAGACACACACACACACAATGACTTCATTTATTTCTGTCTGGCAACAGCCTTCATAAGCATCATCTACTGCTCAGTGCTTGGAAGGGTACATTGCTGAGGTTATTTCCTGAAGATTATATGTCAGTAAATAATTTATGCCAGCACATTGTGTGTTAAGGGCTTTTTATTTCCGTACTTTCTGCATTTTGGAAGAGACAATTCAGTATCAGTAGCAGCATTCGCTGTAACGCTTAGCTGCTAATGTACATGTCTTCTGTGGCTGCTACCTGAAATATAAACTGTCTCTTTGTGCCAGAGGATTTTCAGCATAGCAAATAAAGGCGTGTGCATCAGCCGTTGTTGTGTGACATGAATTGGTGATGGAGAGCAGGCTTTTTTTCTTTCTTTTTTTTTTCTTTTTTTACATGAGAATGTAACAGATTATTATGTCGCAGTGTTGAAATTGTAGGCTGCATTACGCCTAATATCCTAATAACCATTTGCTCTCCTATCATTTGTGCCCTGTTTTTCTTTGTGGTGTGCTATTATTTGCTGCTTCAAGGTCTTGAAAGACATTCATTACACTCGCAAAGGGTGTCACAGTGTACGACAAGAGTAAAGGTGATATCCCTCCTTTGTGCCATCCAGCTGTACGGCATCCAGCTCCTGTGTCACTCTGTCACTCTCAATGTCAACCAGATGCAACAGGCACCAGGGGTGTTTGAGCATAATCAAAACATGCGATTACATCAACATAACACTGGCAAGATGCTTGTAGATAGCCCTAGAAATTACAGCCACAGCCCCCACCACTCCCCACCATCACACCCCCCGGCCACACACACACACACCCCATCTGTTCGTTTCACTTGGTATTGATCCCACCAGTCTAATCTGCAAAGTCACTGATGCCCTTACCTGATACAGAGCAGGGAGAATGTAAAGATTGTGGTACAGTCACATGGATAGAGAGAGAGATACCGACTCAGTGTGTGTGTGTGTGTGTGTGTGTGTGTGTGTGTGTGTGCGTGTGTGTGTCGGGCACGTGCTGGACGGTATAGAATTATCTAATACACTTCCAATGTGATGTATGAAAACAGTGGAGCAGAGTGGAGGGGATCAAACAGCTTATCCTCCCCGGGTCCATTTCGCAATTTTCTCCCCAAATTATGTGATTGAAATCAGTTGCCATGGAAACAGGAGATTGGGGGTGCGGCTGGAATCCGCGTTAGAATAGCAGCGCGAGCGTCCACGCTTAATGTAAAGGTGCCCGTTTACTGTACCATATATCGGTAGATGTCAGATTGATGTTGTCGTGGTCTAATTGAAAGGCTGCTGGTTAGTGGACGGGCCTGGCTTCCCACCATCTTATTTGTTAATGTTAATGTGACTTTTTCTAATTGCTTTTCATTTGCAGCCATAATCACAGCTTTGTTAATTACATGAATATTTCAGCGCCAAGCTCATTACGGGGCCAGCATATTTCCTTCTTTTTTCTGGCACGCGCTCTGCGACACTCGCTCTCAGTCTCTTCCCTTCTCGCTTGCACGCGCGCGCGCGCAGACACACGCAAATCGGTCGATTTAGCTAATTAATGCATGGCTTATTGACCGGCCCATGCCATACCTCACATTTCTATAAACTCACCCACACCCACGCGTGTAGGCACGCCGCATGGGTGGATCACATAATGCGCGGAGGGTGTCAGTGCAACAAAAATGTCCCTAAATGCTAAATGAGAGCTTCCATGTCTGCAGGGAACTGGAATCGAAGCCCAGTGTTCATGCCTAAAGCTAGGCTTTGTGTCAGGGAACACTGGGGTTTACCTACAGAGCACGACAGTCAGTTTCAATCACACATGCACATGTTACATGATATTGCGCAGCTGCTTTGCATTTAAATGGGAAGAGACATATGGAGTGAGTTCACACTGGAGGATACCTACTGGGCCGACATGCTTCATCGTCACCACCATGGCTTCCTTTTATCCTGTGTCTCACCCTCTTGATCCTTCTCTCTGTGCTTGTCTGCAGGTCTTCCAGCCCTGGTGGTAGCGGTGTCGGTGGGTTTCACAAGAGCCAGAGGTTACGGCACAGCCAGCTAGTGAGTACCACTTCCCAACCCGTCCCTCGCACAAATCATGTCTCCCTTTGCACATCATCTCTTTTTTTGTTTTTTGGGGTTTTTTTACATCTGTTTTGTGTTTGGACGGGCTTGAGGCACAGCACCATCTATTGCCCTCGCTGCTTACCATTCAAAGCAAGTTTTCCCTTCACCTTTTCAAATAGTCTATCTTCCCTTTTGTCCAGAAGGTTTCCAAGCTTACGTCTGTTTCGCAAAAGTGTATTTCTTATACAACTTTATTTTATAAGTTGCCAGGGGTGCTCATCGATTCGTCCAGCGGAGGCTCTGCTATAAACAGCCGAATGAGCTCTGAATCTATTTTTCACATTATTTGTCTCAACGAAACAGTCCGTTTCCCACACACCCACCTATCCAGCCAGTGTCTAAAAATATCCATCCGTATTCAGAGTCACAGGGGGACTGGAAGCTGTCCCAGCATGCATTTGGTGAAATGCAGAATAGATCTCAGCATAGGTGGAGGAAGTATTCAGAATATTTACTGAAATTAAATTAAAACACTGTAAACATACTCCCAATTTACTCAAATCATTAAAAGTCAAATTCTGTATCTCCAAGTCAACTTTTCATGAACTTGAAGTGGCACTATGGGATGATTTTGTGAGCTAATTAGATCAGATTAGATTAGATAGACTTTATTTATCCCACAACGGGGAAATTCACTCGTTACAACAGCTCAAGATGCAACAACAACAGGAGAGAGTCAGGCAAATACGCACAAAGTTAAATAGAAAATAGATAGAAAAAGTAAGATATTTACAAGAGGGTTTTTGAAGAGAAGGATCATTTTACCAACCATAACAGAAGGACTGCATCCTTTTAATTTATCAGAAACGTTCAATTTCAAAAAGATGCCGAACTTGGAGATAAATGTTTCTCACTTGACAACATTAGGAAAAACTAAGTAAGTGAGGCAGAAGTATAAACTTGCTTCAAACTAAAAATTAAAGCACGATGACAGAGAATTTATGTTCAAGCACAATACTTAAATGTACTCAGTTACATTCACATCTCGATTGCCCGTTTAATTGGCGAAAGACAATGTTGTGGATGCCAGTTTTAACAGGGGGTTGTCAAGATTCCAATAAAAAATACATTAAAGCCCCTGAAAACTAAGTTTCAAAAAGCATTTCTCTCTAACTTTAAATATTCATCACTAAATGAGCAACAAAGACCAAATCTTACATCTCTCATGTGAGAGATTAACTTTTCTGGCTTGAACAGAAAATGTCTCGTTTATGTTGGACTCTGAGCTAGTGGAGGTTGAGTTTTTAGGACCCTTTAAAACAACACTTTTTGAGTCCTCACATGTTTTTTTTTTAAAAGGTATCTTGATCAAATGTTTATCTACACTTGTCAGATGAGCGACAACAGGTTTGTGGGCAACCAAATGTAGTGCTTGTGTAATATTTATGTCGAGTCCGACATCACATCAGGACATTTCAACAGCCGTGTGGGATGTGTAAAGCTTGTTATGTTTGCACTGGAGCGCAACATTTAAACAGCACTATTGACAATTACTGTTGGGCTCCGTTACCCAGTCAATGGTTTAATTGATTCAATGAAAACACATTTTAAAACATATTTACAAATGTGTTCCCTCTTACTTTAATTACCATCTCATTAATAGGAGGGCTGCATGTGAGCTTTTCAGGCCGCGTGCTCCTCATCGTCCTTTTTATTGAGCCGCAATTAAGACAACAGACGGGTTGGAGTACGCACTGATGACATCACCGGAGGACACGTTTAATGTCATTAAGGCTCGGAAGCTTTCACGCCAAATGAAATTTCACAAGACCATTTACAGTTTGAGGATATTTTTTTTAGGCAATGTACACAATAAAGTGCCTGAACACTGAGGGCAATATTCAAAGAAACGGGCACTTAAACACCCAACGAAATTACTGCCGCATCCTCACAAATGCAACTAAATGTCATCCTTAATTGGTTGTGTACTTGTGTGTGGATAAGTGCCTCGCCCTCACAGCGAGTGAAACGTGAGACCTGAATGCGATGAGGTGATATTTTACAATACCCGTAGCTCTGTGATTTTGAGCTGAAAACACTCCTCTGTTCTTCTTTTCCTGCAGTTGCTGGTTGTCCTTGGAGGGCGGTCTGCTTTACGCCTTCGTTGGGCCCGCCGCTGTCATTGTACTGGTGAGTCCGTCCAACACGCTCTCTCCCTCGTCAAGGTCCCCCTCCCTCGCCGCTCGCACTGCATAATTCTACAAACATTCCGCTACGTTAGCCTCTGAGCTAAGGGCTTTAAAGCCGCTGCTCTCCGAGGATTTCCCTCTTCCTTTTCACTCCCTTCATGCTCTTATGAGCATTCACACCCGGGGTGTCCACGACAAAATGATGAGACGGGCACTTTGATCCTTGAGTTTAAAATGTCAGGCCAGAAAAAAAAAAAAAAAAAAACTCAAATATATTCCAACAGACAAGAGCAAACAAATGCCTGGACTGAATTTTTAGCCCCGCAGCCAAAAAATCTCACTCTTATGTTTACTCTCACAGTATGAGTCACTGAATTATTCTTTTTTTTTTTTAGGAAGGGCTTCCTTTCAGATATAAATGTGTGTAACGCCGTGCACCCCGCCATAATGATACTTACTTTGTTTTTGTTTTCCAAATTGCTACAAAACAACAACAGATACAGCTTTAGATTGTCGCACCGCATCTCTGCAAATTGAGTGCATTGATTTCATCTCAGTGGTGTTTTAATCATCTGTTGTTCGGCACTGGCTGAATGTGGCTGTTTCTGGAGTTAGTTTATTCCCTCCTAAATGAATCCCCGGGTGGATATTTCCACCGCTAAGCTTAATAAGTCTGGATGGGGGACTTAACTTCGGTTCGGTAATTGCTGTGGCTGCGGCTGCTGCTGTTGCATTTGTCTGTGATATTTGCTCGTCCTGTTGCTTTGCACACTTACTGTGTGTATTAAGTGTCAGAAAGGAGGCCTGGATCAGACAGCATCACAGGTGTGCGGAGTGATGGGCATGTTTTTTAAGTCAATTCATGGCGAGAGAGTGTCAGTTTGACAGTTTCTTCAAGCTGCGGTTTGGGACGCGAGTCAACGCGGGGTTATATAGTGCTGAATATTCATTATTGTGATAATGTGGTTGCTTCCGGTACTTACTTAGAAAACAGCGAAGCCGTCGCTTCATCTCCATAAATGCATAATGATACGACTCATGCATTAGGAGAAAAGAGAGGTTAGGCGCTTCGGGTCTCAGAGATCAGATCCATCATGTGAAATCAAAGGACAGTTATCCTCACAGGATGTGTGTCAGTGTCTGCCTGGTGTTTCTTGGACAGTTTCCAAATCTCCACCCGCTCTGCCTCCACAATGTCGATGTAGACTCCACACCCCAGCTGCTGCGTAATGGTCCCCGGCCCCCCGGTGTTGTTGCCGAGGCCCCACTCTAACAAACAGCTGTAATGAGAGCGGGACGTCGGGCAGAGAAACACAGACCTTCCCACAGGACTCTTCTCTAATTAATGAACCTGGCCTTGGGCAAATAGCAGAACAGGATGATGCTGACTCACAGAGCTGGGGCCAGGCATGACTGGCATGACAATGGCGCTTTCACAGTCTGGCACATCCCGGGCAGTTGTCAGCAGCAGCACACTATTGAGGGGGAAAGGAGATCAGAGAGGGAGATGTTTTAAGGAAATTGCAAAAGCTGCCAAATGCACAGTAGATGGAGAAAAGGTACAACTCTGAATTTTGCTAAATCAGGGAATTTAACTGACCCCATGAAAGTCAGACTTGAACTCCACAACCACTCAGCTCTTTTGTTGGGATTTTTTTAGTATCCGTGTATTGAATCTGTCACATTCTTCTGCCTAAAAATAAGCAGCTCTCGGTGACAGATAAAGGAAAGGATCCAGGCAGACATTCAGTGTAGGTGATAAGGTAGATAATGTAGGTACGTGCTAGAGCACAAAATGCCATTTGTTGCACTTCTCCGCTGACATCTGAACGCGGGCAGATGAATAACAACACAGAGGCCGTGCAGAGAAACCCATAGAGGTTGGAAGAAAGAGCTCGGATGAATGTCGGAAATCAGGATTAGAAGGAACATGTCGCCAGAATAGAAAATCTCCCATATGGGCAGGAATTCAGAGTGGAAGGTCTACATGTGGCAAGCCTCGGCTCAGATCTGTGTGTGCATGTGTGTGTGTGTGTCACTGGGACACTATAGCCAGATGTTTGGCAGGCTTAGCTATGGGCTCCTCATTAGTAAGAGAAGCCAAGATAAAAAGCAACTGGTGTTTTTTTTGTTTTTTTTTTATTTCTTCCTATTTTTAAGGCAGACCACAAATAGAAAAAGAAAAACCGTGTGGTGACTCATATCAATGAATTGAAGATTTATAAGAACTGGTCATAGATTTGGTAGAATAGGTGACAGTGTCTATATATGTAAATATAACTGGACATTACTACAGACTCGGCTGCCGGGTCCAAAAACTTTCATCGACAGATGGTGACAAACAGCATTGTTTCAGCAGTAGCAGTGAAGAAGAAGGCTGATAATGGACGTATAACTACAATGTTTCAAAGTGTTTTATGAGGAAAGAAATACATTCAGTATGTTTGTCAGGCCTTAAGGATACGCACAGTAGGATTTGGTGAGGATGTAAACGTGACTTTGTCTGTTTATAAACAAACTTCACAGAACACTTTTATAATTGGCTCAGTTTCTCTCCACGTCAGTGCGCTCAGAACTGCCGCTAGTGGCCGGAGGCAATTCTGCCACAATCAGAGGAATCTGAGAAGAAAAAAAAAACACTTCTTGATCCTAAAACCTTGGATGTGTTGGTGAGATGTAAAGTTACATGGGTATCATTTGAATAACAGATGCTGCATTTATATGTATTAATGTGTATTATGTTTCAAAAGTATGTTTCACTTCCTTTCTCGCATTATCGCGAGTGTCACTTTGAACATTTTTTAAAAACTGCAAGTAATAGCTGCCTGCCAGGAAATCTGTGTGTACTTTGTGTATAATGTGATTGAGATAAGCTTAAAACTCCTCTGCCTGGGAGCCCTGGAAGCAAAATCACTGTCGCTTCCAGTCGTGAGTCTCTGGGACAATTAAAGAGTCGTCCTCAATCAACCGAAGCATTAAGAAACCGAAATATGGAAAAACTGTTAAAAGTGCATGAATTGAATCCCTGCCGGCAACCTATCAGCTGTGACAATCCTGATCAAACTCTCCTTCTCCGTCTCTCTCAGGTGAATATGCTCATTGGAATCGTCGTGTTTAACAAGCTCATGTCTCGAGACGGCATTTCAGACAAGTCTAAAAAGCAGCGAGCGGGGTAAGTTAAAACTTCCTAAACCCTCACACGTAAATACATCATCACACACACACACACACACACACTCCCACAAAACACACACTCTTTACTCATCCATCCACCTCATTCTTGGTGGAAACCGATGACAAATTTGCTGCATTAGATACATTTTACCCTCTGTCAGACACAAACTCGGGGAGACAACATTCTCACGGCAACTAACTCGAGCCGCTTTCAGGGGTCTCTGAACACACACCTACTCGTGCACCTGCGCCTCCGAAGAAAAAAAAAAAAACGATCCAAAAAATACAAATTCAATTTTAGCGACAAAATGACAAGACATCTGTTACGTTGCTTTGTGAAATCTATCCTCACCTCACTTCCAGTTTCCATCTATTTACCTCAGTTTTTATGTGACAGAGATGGATACGGTTGATGTGAAAATCAATGGCAGATGGAATCCTAATTACATACTGTAAACATCGGGATTATGAGGATGGAATCTTATGCACTATTGAAATCCTATTAGATTTCTATCCGTTGTTCCCCCAGACAAACATGCACACACGATATGTAGTATGCATACATAACAGACGTGCATGCATATGCATCCGCCGACCCCATTACTTCTGTTAACGCAGTTATTGGCGGTTGTTCATCATCTTTACTAATCCTGTGCGTGGAGGTCTCCTCAGCTCTTGCAGCCAAATCCATGTTTTTCCATTTCCATACCTATTGATTCCATTGTCCATTGTTCCATTCCATTTCTCTCTCTTCCTCTCTTACATTCGTCTCTCTCTCGCTCATTTCATTTCCTCAGACATCTACCTCCCGCGCGAATTGAAATTGATCACTTGTGTATCGCCGCAAGGGTTAACGCAGGCAGAGATTGTCTCTCCGGGGGGGCGATTAGCTTTTGTTACCTGGTGATGCAACTGAGATTAAATCAGCTGATGTGTGCAAACACTCCCACACACACACGCAAACAGATTTACCCGTCTTTGTCACAGCCAAAGCTCTTAGTCTTCTCTGAGAATTAAGCACATTTCCACCCAGATTCTCAGAAGTGTTTCGAAAGCACACACACGTATCCGAGCACTCCTGCACACAGCGGTCGGTAGTGTTGCTAACAGGACAGGCTGTCATTAGCATAAAGTATTTCCTTATGAAGCCGTGGGGATGTGGCTGGCACTAAGGCAATGAGCTGTGATGGGACGCTAATGTAGCATATCCCGCGCATGGCCCCATCATTCTCCACTTGCAATATATATATATATATATATATATATATATATATATATGTATGTGCACACACTCGCACGCACACACTCGCACGCTGTTTCTCTCCATGTGAGTAGTCAACTGTAAGTAAACAACCGAAGGAGTCTTTTTCTTCCTTTACACTCCCATAAAGCTTCATTGTGCACGGTCACATGGACACAAAAATAACACGCGCACACACCCACACACACACACAGACACACCTCCTCTACACTTGCAGTGCATTAAGATGTTTTTTTTGTATTTCATGTCTGTGTCCCTGTGATCTGTTAATCCACATGACTCTGCTGTAACATTACAATGTGCGTCTCTCACGTTCTCTCTACTTGCTCTGGATCAATCTTTGTATTCTGACTGTTATTCATTGCTGCTACTTT
>CAEMYA010002140.1:6901949-6940712 GCA_903131615.1 Diplodus sargus | reverse complement strand
TTTTTTCTTTTGTTTCTCTTTGGTTCATTTTTGCTGTCCCTTCCTTTCTTCCCTTCCAGAAAGTGATGCACACTCGCAAAAGACATTCTGAGCTGTACCATGAGCTCAACCACTCGTCCAAGTTCCACACCATAGACAGGTATAGCAGGGACCCAGCCATGTCCACATTCAAGGTAAGACCATTGCCCTCAAGGGCGGGATGGGAACCCGCTCTACCCATGCATCTCCACCCCCTCCCACACTCTGTCACAACCCTAAACCCCCCACCCCTTTCACACTGAGGAATTGACACCGGAAAGCAAAACGCTGACCCCGGCACAAATTAAAAGTGCACCTAGTGACATGACATTTATGTGTAAACGCAGCTAGCAGGTGATTATAGTCCAGTAAAATTCCAGTCACCAACAGTAGGTACTTTTTGAAAAATGTATATTAATTGTTTTACAGACAAATTGCTGCCTTACAAATGTGACAGAATTGTTTGCTCGAACACGAGATCTAGAATGTAATGTGAATAAGTGTTTCTTCATTTCCAATTGATTGAATCACTAATACTGACACATCCTAGTAGAATCAAACAATAACTACCTCATGAATAAAACTTTGGAGGCACATTTTATTCCAGCTTTTTTTTCTAGAAATGTCTTTTTAAACCGGCTTTAATTGGCCTGAACTGAATTCACCCGCGGGCGGTGCCTTATTAAATACGTGTCAAAACAGCTGATCACATGAGCCATTAGCCAGGAAATAATCAATCACAGCTGGTTAGCGAAATCCAAATTCCGCAGTTTAACACCTGTGAAACCATTCTCGCTCCTGCCAAAATCACCTCAGACACATGTGCCTCCACACACACACAAGTGCTTTGTCTATGCCTGTGTCCCACTGCTTAATCTGTCTTTTTAATTGGATTATCTGTCAATGTACTGTACAGTGTTTTTTTCATGTGTCTGTGTGGGTGGTGAGGTGGGCGTGTGCGTGTGTCAGCGGGGTGCTTGGGTGGGCACCTGTGAGCATGAGACTTTTTTCAATCATTAATGCGCCATTAGAAGCAGACGAAAGAGTCTCTGCTCGCTCTGTGCTGACCTTCAGAGGGCTGCTTTCATTAAGATGCACACGCGCGCGCACGTGCTCGCACGCCTCTCATCGGCGGCGCCTTAGAGCGTAGAGCCATGATGAGTTAGTCAACCTTGATAGGTGTACTTTCCCTTGGCATCGGCGGCATTCTGGTTCACATCTAATTTACACCGTCTGCAGAGGAACAGAGGCCAGCCTGACATCTCTCACATTCCCCATGCCATGAAGCCGCACACATACTGTACACACACTCGTGCGTACACACACACACGCGCGCGCGCTCGTGCAAGCACTGCCATTTTCCAGTGCCAGACTGGCGGCCTTTCCCTTCACTCCTCATTTGCTCAACGTCTTGATCAAGATTTTCAGAAGCGCTGGCCAGCTCCCCGTTCATTAATGCCGAGCAAATATTTCATGGAAGAGAAGAAAAATGGCAGGCTGCTTGCAGAGGCATGAGCCATATATTAGAAGTCTGTGGCTCTTAACAGTTGCGCTGTAGCATGCTAATGTGCCTCAGAGGGAGCTCAGGTGCGCTTTAAGATTGTGCCCAAATGTAACAGAAATGAAAGCCCGGTCACAAATAATAGATAGGCTGTATTTAAACTAATTAAGACAAATTGGAAGGCATGTTTCTCTATCTGAAAATGGCATGTATTATTATTTATTCGCTCTGGGTGAGTGACGTCACTGAAGTTACAAAATGAAAAGGCGGCATAGATATGGCTTAATCACCCAAGTCCATTATGTTAAAAGTAAGTAGGCAGTTCACTTAACTGTGAATAATTACACAGATAATGCTATCAGTGTCGGGCCTTTGACAGGACCCAGCTTGAGTTCAGCTCTGCTGTTGTCAACATCTCACTTTGAGAGTCACCCCCAGACATGGACATGCTGACTATACAGTAATTATGGAGATGAGAGGGGCGTGTGTGTGTGTGTGTGTGTGTGTGTCTATGTGGTTGAGTGTGCGTGTCCCCATACTTGCATTATCAGAGTGCCTATGTGTGTGGCATGAGTGTGTATGTGTGTGTGCGTGTGTCCTCCTGTTCCTTTGTCTGTTTCATGTCTGAGATGAGTGTGTTGCACCGCCCGTGCTTGATGCACATAAACTGTGTTTAGGAGACAATTACTGCATGAGTAATGATATAATCGTTTTATAATAACTTTGATAACCTCCTTTCTAGGCCATATGACAAACACTGACAGTGATATTCGTATATGCTACATGAGCGCTATAATTTAATAGCAGACTTAACTGCATTTCACCAGGGTATTTCCTCACAGATGGACACCAAGAGTACTGTGAAGGTTGATTATCGCCCACATAACTTTGTAGCTTTAGGACTTGCCCTGTTGACCATTTTACCTAAGAATGATGAGAGAGGCAAACCAGTTCCAGGTAAAAACCAGTAGAAGGAAACTCCTCACTCCCCCTTATGTCTAACAATGAGGCTACTACCTCAAGCAACATTACCTCAAAAACTCATTAACCACCTTGACTTCCGCAGGACTCTCTCTCCTTTAAAGTGCCTAAACAGTGTTTTAACCCAAACCCTGAACAACCTGTAACCCCCGCTAACCAATACGGCCGGTGTTCACCCAACACAGGTCCCCCCTCGCCCACCTCCGAGGCACAACACCGAGCCGTTACTAGTGCGCAGAGCGTCTCTCGTTTACAAAGAAAGCCAACGTAAGACATACTAAACCCCTCATAAACCTCGTGCAGTAGAGCCCCTCTAACTCACTCTAAGCCCGGTGAGTTGATGCACTACATGCTGCTGTATCTCAAAGTTTGCTGTGTCTGTGTTTCTGTGCTGCAAAAATTGACTGTTGGCTAAACCTCCCCCTCAATCAGCGATTGTCTGATCATAGATTAGCATTATAAGTAGGCATGGCAGGCCTGTCAAGATTTGGATTTCTCCACATGCTGAAGCTGTGGGCTTGTGGCTGTACTAAGAGAGAATCAGCATTCATGGGGTTGGTTTTCTAGGCTTTTCGTAAGTGTCAGGAAGTGATCAAACAATGTGTTCATCTGCTCCAATGTAAGCTGCAATTGGGAGCATGTCTCGCTAACTAGCTTGCTACATAAAGTAATTGAGCATTACTTAAGGCAAAGGAGTATATACTGTGTTGTGCGGCTACAAGTTGTATTATAGTCACTGTTCATCCACTGTGCAGCATTTTCCCACTGTGGAAGCTGATCCTGGATGCAACATCGGAGTTTAGGCTAACGTTAGCTGTTTTGTACTGCTTTGTGTTGGGATGTGGGTAGGGTTAACAGCCACCCCAGCTAACATAGCCTGAGAAAGAGTTAAGTTTCCCAAACACCTCCTCATAGGAAACGGGGCTGAACAACTTAATTGTCCCTTCACACTTATTATGCTGTAAAGCACTATGACGAACTACTAGCTAACGTTATGCTTGTGGATGTTTTAGAGCTTTCTTCAAGATTGTCTTTTTTTAAGATAGTTTTAAAGATAGATTGAGATGTAGCTGATCAATGATAACACCAGCTTTATCGGTTAGTTACTGCACAGCAGATCATCTTGGACGGCAAAATCAACAGTTGCCAGCTAAATATTAGAAACATTTATCTACCTTTGTCCAAAATCAAGTAGCAACTTTTCCCAAAAATTACCAGGCATTTTGATGGTAAATTTTCCACCGTTATAATCATAGGCTGCATATGTGTGTTTAAAGCTTGACAGGAGCAACAGTATTAATTAAGGGACTGGGGTTTAGGGAACTGTCATTTCAGAGAACGGCTCTTATAGCATTACGTGCTCGACTACACGTGACACTGAGGAGCCTTCTATTTCAAGACCGCAATTATTTGCAGCAACAGTCACACAGACAGCGTCAAACTATGAACTCACTCCATGTAGCTGCTCATCTACCACCTCTCAGCGCTGTCTCTTCGTGAAGTGAACGTATTTGATGAGCTTAAATATTAGATAGTCCGCTAGTGGTGTGGTGGTGTAATAGTTCATTGCATCACAGCTTGTGCCCCCCTGTGATTTTGCATTCATGCAATGAATGCTGATTCCCTTTCCTCCATCAAGTCCTATACAAATCCACGTTGAAGTAGGCAACCTGGACTCACTGCAACCTGAGATGGATTTGTAACATGGTCTGATGCAGAACTGGATTTATCTCCCATGATGGAACAAAACAGAAGGGCTTTTTTTGTTGTTGTCGTTTTGCTGTTTTGTTGGTTGTGTTCTCATTTGCTGTGGGACCATAGTGTGTGGTGTGACAATCCATGAAGTCATTGTGCCCATTTCAGTGCCTGAAATAAACGGTACGATCTAAACACCATAACCAAACGATAAATCAGTTCATAAAGACAATGACCCATCCAAACCGATTTATAATCACCTCATAAACCACGATATTCTGCTCATAAACTACCTTATTGGCACTAAAACGGGCCAAACACGATGCACTTTGTATGGGCGCTAGTCACAGATAGCACAAAGGATTATGGGGTCAGAGGAGACCTGATCCATTTTACGTCTCTGGAAAGGTAAGGTCTTTGTGTTGGCTGTGTTGAGGAGATGAGTGGATATCAGAAGCTGGCAGACACACACACACACACCTTCACACACACAACAGTCACATCTGATCCAATTTTCTGTGTAAGAGCAGTGGGCTTAAAGTGGTCTTGGACCTTACGTGTGCTTTCACAGACAGAACACACACGCTCCAGTCACTTGATTCCTGCTTTTCTTGTCTTTCCTGGTCTCTCCATACCACCTACTCACACTGTTGTTAACTTGTAGCTGTCCAGTAACTGGTGATTCCTATACTTAACACACGTATAGCTACTGGCTGTCAAGACGTGACTCAGTGTTACACTCAATAGAAGTCAATGAAGGAGAAAAACCTGACCGGATAAAAGGGGTGGCAGACATTATATCACAAGACTCCCCATAATCACCTTGTCTGTCTTTTTCTATTTGGCCGTTATCTAAATTTAGATGCACATGTTGCCCTCTGTTACATATCCTGTAGTTATACATGACCTTTTAAATGCTGCTCTGCAAAACGGCTTACTGCTAAACTATGGCTAACAAAGGTCAGCTGCAGGCTGTGACACAGACATATAATTATCCCGCTGGTTTTGGACATCTATCTGCATTCTAAATGTAGGGAGATACATAGTGTTTCTTTAGCATCCTGGAAAAGTGGCTTCAAGAGTCACAGAGGTTGCTGACAGTTTGTGTTGATTGATTGTTAGCTTTTATTTTCCTTTGCTGACATCACAACAGCAGCACCTGACCTCGAATCAACTTTTTTTGGTTAACTACACCGTCGTCTGGCCCCATGAGATAATAATATCTGCTGCATTTGTATTATACTCTGCTGTAGTGGACAGAAAGTGGGTTTCACATTAATGCTAATGATACAAAACAAATTCAAATCTGTTTTAAGTACAGTGGATGCTCTGGCAGGGGCCATATGGCCGGCAGGCGGATTGAGTCCATTTCCAGCGTGTCTCCCCTAATGGAGGCAGGGTACAAATGGAGTCAGTGGGGTTACTGAAAGACAGAGTGGATTGGTGTGTGTACAAAACACAGTATGTATCAGCATTACTGCCTGCACTAATGTTTAGATATAGAAGCGCTTCTTGGCCTTCGTCACTGCAGAGTGAGCCGGTCGTTTTCTATCCTCTCCGCGGGGTTCAGAAGGTCGTAACACGCATTTGCATGCGGTGCCCAATGATGCAGTGTTCTGCCTCTCTAGTGTGTGTTTGCAGGATGAACTGTGTGTGTGTGTGTGTGAGAGAGAGAGAGAGAGAGAAAGAGAGAGAGAGAGAGAGTTCGCACTGCGTAATGGCCCGGCTGATGCATTTTTTAGCTCTCAAATGGGATATATTTCCATCCCGTCGTCTGCTGTGTTCTTGATGAAATGAAGCGTGCTTGGCTTCCCTCTCCAGATCGACAGTGAGGAGTTGTTCAGAACACAGTGGGATGGAGAGAAAGACAAAGGGAACAAGTGCTCTTGCGTTGTTGTGATTTCGCTCACGCCAGATGAGAGCGGGGACGGCGAGCACATTTTCCGATAGTGAAAGATGTATTTTGCAATTCAGTCCAAGTGGCCAGAGGCGTGCATTTGAATTCTATGATGAAATCCTTTCATCTGTTTGGCTACGTATGGGAATATATTGTAAGAAGGTTTTATCCTGCCCCATTAAGGAGAGGTGAGACCCGGGGTGCTTTCTTTATGCATTCACAGTCAACATTAGTGGCTGTTACTGATATTCCAGCTGTTTTTCAGTCCACTGAAGGCAGGTTTGGCCAAGGTAATAGAAACGCTTTGAGGATGTCTCTTGTAAAATGAAGATGTATAATTCTAAATGACAAAAGACTCCATTTTTGTTGATTCAGTGGGGGGCACTTTGCCTGCGCTTGCACATCCCCGCTGGTCTCGATAGTCAATTTGCTGGCATTAAGCTAAGGGGCTTCAATTTCACATTCCAGCAATAAACCAAGTCCTCCCCTCTTCTTCCTCTTCATATCTCATTCTCCCCTTCTATTCATCCTCACGGCTTGACATTTTCTCTCTCGCCGTTGCCCTCGTTTTCCCATTTCTCCCTCTAAACTCAGCCCTCGGTGGCACGTTTGAGGCATTAATTGAATAATTAATTCCTCTCATTAGCTTGTTTTTAATTATTTCCTTGCCCCCTTCTCCGTGCCGAGTATAAACTCATCAGCTGTTTTCAACCTTCCGCACAAATTGCCCATGAAAAGCGAGAACTGGCGGAGTGTAGCTTTAGCACACTGGCTCTATCAGTGGCTCCTAATGAGGGGACGGTTAGCCCAGGCGGAACAAGCCTAACACTGGCTTCGTGCACCAACAGGCACAATACTAATTTAGCTCATTTAGTGTCCTTGGGCCAATTAAAGGGAGGTGAAAGGGGCCGAATCTCGAGCTGGAACTGTTTTTTTTGTTTTTTTCCCTATAGGAGCACTGGCCTTGGATTGCATTGCACCGGTGGTGGGGAACCAAGCCTGTGTGTCTGATTGCTCGTTTGTTCCCAATGTGTTGTACTAATAGAATTTATTTGCCCTACATTCTCCAGATTATGCTCCTTTGAAGGGCCTTATTACTTGTGACACAGATTCCTTCCCAGCTAAGGGGTAAATGGTGCTAAAGAGTGTTGTGCCCAGTTAGTCTATTTTAGTGCCCTCTAATAAATTATGCTGGTGCTGAATAGGCAGTCTGAATTCTGTCTTGATATAATGAAATAAACACACATAGAAACCTTAAAAATAATGCCGTTCTGGTTCCATGACCCAAAGCCCACTGACAGCTATGACACAGCAGCCATGCTCTGGTATCCTCTCAGTCTGCTCTTGATGTTACTCTCATTTACATCATGTATAAATGGGATTTGAGTTGTGTTCATGTGAGCTCTCACTCTCAGTGTATGTCTTTTTCTTCGCCTTACTGTCACATTTTATTGATTTCTGCTTTTTTGTTTTCCTGTTTTATGTCCTTTGTTGGCTGACTGGGCCTTGTGTTGCATGCTTGTTATCATGTCCCAGTTTGAATGTAGCCAGACAGTCAGCAGATCCATGGGCCTCCAAGTCAACAAAGGTAAAGTTAACCCGCTTACGCACGACCACCTGTCCTCCCCCATCATCTCCCAAAGACAGCCCGCTACATTGCTCACCCACATCCAGACACGATTTTCCATTCCACGGTCCAAATGAGGGGGACTGAGTGGCAGAGAGTGGGCCTCATCCACCGACACTGAGGCTTCCCAAGATGGCTTTAGATGTTTGTGCTGTAGCATCTTTTTCTAGTATGTGCCATCCCGACAAACTGTTTTCTTCGCTTAGTCATGCTTGCAGACTGCAGCATTTTCTCTCAGAAACTCGTGTAGTTTGCCCGAAACGTCTAGAGTTGAGCGATTAGACAGCCGCTTTAAGATGTTCATAGACACTGCGTCCTTGTGACCACATTAACTCCACTTCGCCTCTGCTGTGCCCTGCAGAAACATAATGGAAACTACTTTACTGTACCTCCGTGATGACCCATTGAAAGCCACTCTGTAGATGAGTCATTAAAACACTTGAAATTGTTTAGGTATACAATTATTTAGTGAAAGCTCGTATCGCAAGGTCCATTGCAAACACTCTTGGTGCGTAAACTGTGTTTCTAGATGTTAATCATTGAATCGTGATTGATGCTTTGAATGTCGATCAGTCAGAAATGTCAAGGCAGCTGCCGTGGTGAAAAAAAGGTTTGCCAGTCATAAATGCAGCTTAGCATAGGCTTATAAGCTAATACTGCATATTTGGACATGGTAGTCAAAAGCAACTAAAAGAGAGAAAGACTTTTATTTTTTTATTATAATTTGGTAATTTTGCATTTATATGTAAGTAGCAGATGAGTGGAGCTGCTACTACTTTATATAATGATGGGTAGTTCAAGCTATAATAATGCACCATATTGTATAAACTGAGCATATGAGCATATATGATAATGAAAAATGCTCATCAGAGTAAAAAAAGTACTCAATACCCAAGTAAAGACAAAGTCCCTTAAAACAACACCATGTAACTTCGTAGTGATTCTGGAGGAAGGTAGTTTATTGTCTAGTCTCATTCCCAGGGTGTCAAATGCTGACAACCAGGGAATTACCGCTTAGATGAAGTGGTGGCTGCGGCGTACATGGCCACTCGCCCAACGTTAGCTGGGATCAGCTCCAGCCACCCATGGTGACGGAGAAGTGGTTAGAGATAATGGATAATGTTCTAACCCAAGTACTGTGCTGTACCGTTCAACCGCTGATGCCACTGACAATATATCATCTTGAAGCATCAAACTGTTGTGTACTCACTGGAAATTTAAAGTAACAATATATTTATAAGTCTTGACATAATTCGAGACATTTTCACATACCAGGACCAAGAAGTTTGTCTGAAAACACGCTCACTGATTATGACAAACCCCAGAGCACTTACATTAACATCTCTCCCAGACTCAGTGATTTCCTCCATCTGCCGCTTTTTTACCGATTAAGAAAAACAAAATTACATAAAAACACAAACTTACCCCTGTGTGTTGTGGAAACTTTTTCACTGTGTCCTGAAATACTTCTATCCAGAAACAATCTCCAGTCGATATCAGCCAAGTCGTTAGAGCCGCTGTGGGGAATCAATTTGGGCCCAGACTCGAGGCACGCTGGGATTTCACAAAGCACAAATGACGCAAGCTCCCCGAACACCCCATGACCGTTTTCTTCACTTTTTTTCTCATTGTTGCTGGACTCATCACCAGCTCACAATCGGACCAGCCAACTCGGAAAACTCTCGTAACTTCAGAACACCTGTGCGTGTTGGACAAAAAAAAAACAACAGCCCACCCAAACAGAGGCAAGCCGCCGTAAGCAGCAGTTTGCTTTAAAAAAAAAAAAAAAGAAAGAAAAAAAAGGCCATAAAAAAAACAATAGATAACACTGCAGAGGTACAGCAGTGGAAGTTTATGTGTTTAAGCCAGAGGCGGAACATACACAGTCAGCAATGTCCATTTTATAGGCTGGCTTTAACTATTTTATGTCTTGTGTTAACACATACAGCTTCAAATCAATAATGCAGATAGTGTAGATAGCAATTCCATGCACTAATAACCAGATTAGTTATCCCCTTTCAACATTATTTAGAATACATGAGCTCCAGAGCCTCTAGCGCTGCACGGCAGACTCAGTGTTACGGCTTTTTAGAATCAGATTCCTTTACACCCACATGCCGCCTTTTCTCTCATCTTCTTTGTAGTAGTCGTAGTTGCTATTAGTGGTGCGTAGCATGTAGAATCTCTCAGTCCCTCCGTCCTTGTTTTGCCAGTTTTTTCCTCTTATCTCCGACAGCACAGGATGTTAAAAATACTGCCTGTTCCTAGCACGCTAAGATTATGCCTGTACACCCATGCAGAAGTCGTGTTATTTCGATCATTGTTTCTGTTCATGTGTGAATGTCGTGAGCCTGTTGGAGTTTGTGGTGAGAGAGCTGGTGAGAGGGATTGTGGAGACGCAGAGAGAGAGAGGGGGGGGTGAGGTGTAAGCACCAAGCAACAACTGCCCCACTCACCTGCTGAAGGTGTGGGAACAATGCTATTGTTTCAGGGCAGAGTTGTCAGTGACTGTGACCCCCCCCCTCCTCACCTCCCTCCCCCTTCTTCTGTCCTCCCCCGCCACCTCTCTGTCTCCCTCTCGTCACTCCCCCCTTGTCTGCTCCCTCCCATTTCATCACCACAGAGGGAAAAGCGATGGAGCATTTCGTCTGCCGGAGGTGAAAAGAACTCGTCGAGTGTAAGTAGAGGGGCTTTCTGGCAGATAGAGAGAAAGAGAGAGGGATGAGATGGGGGGCTCTGGGGCAATGGGGAGGGGGGGACGGAGGCAGGCAGAGATGGCGAAAAGGGAACGGATAGACACGCAGTGGCAGCACAATCGCGTTAGCCTAGTCTCCCAGGGATAAAGTTGGGCTTAACTGCAGCATTACCCACACTCCTGCATTACAAAATGTTCCTTCGCCAGCATTTAGCATGCAAATTGGCTCCCAGATTATGCCTTTTGTATTCATTTTACCAACTGTCAGGCTGTGACGCAGGGAGAATGATAATCAGGCAGATATTGCCCCCTAGCGCTCCGCTGACGATCATTACACTGCAAGAGGGGGAAGGGAGTGCTGTGCTACTGCAGATCAATGAGTTGTGTGTGTGTGTGTGCGCGCGTGAGTGCGTGTCGGATGAAGAGATAGACAGGGAATGAGGGCGTGAATAGCTCAAAGTGAATTCCATGTGAATTCCACTCTATAAGCGTCGGTGCAGTGAAGGGAGGTGGGATCGTGGCACAAGAATGCAGAGGACAGAATGGTAGCTGAGTTGCAGATACACTGGTGCTCTAATGGATTATATGTAGATGTAGATTCTTACAGGACTATAGGGGGGGGCATGGCATTCCCTCTCAAATATATTCATCTAGCATACGCTGTCCAGCAGTGATCGTCCTCTTAATGTTCGTTTCGAGTGTAAAATATTCAGCTCCATGCAGTCCAAAGAGCTCTGCTGCAGCTGAGTCAACTGTGCCTCTGAAGAAACCCACAAGTCGTCCGTCTTGTTATTTATCTATTCGTATTTTTTTGTCTATGTGTGTTTTGCTCCACCAGGAGTCATCTGGGATAGAGGTCCCTCATGTCTTTCCCAGCTCCTCTCTGTGGAAATCATTATCTCTGGGATAATGAGTGCGGATGTGAATAATGGCCCTTACCGTATGCATAATGCTACCTCTAATGCTGTTTTTTCAGCTAATCCCCCAACATGTATATTACATGCTTTGTGGGAACGTCTGCGGACCACATGCAGCGATCACAGAACCCGAGCCTAGAAGGTTTCATGCTTCTGAAAAAATTACTGATTGGGAGAGGTGGGAGATGAAGGACAGGTTTCAGATGTGTAAATACAAGAACGGTGGTAACTTTTATGATAGAAAGACAGAGGGGCGCTTTGAACTACAGGTATGTATGGTCCTGCTTTTGAGTATTTGTGATGTCTCAGAAATGGACCACAGTGGTTGGCCTCTCTGAGTGTATGTGGATATTTCTAAAGGTTAAAGACAGATTTAAACGACTGTGAGTGCATATTTAAGTGTACCCATCTCTAAATGTGTGGTTAAATGGCTATGATTTCCAGGTATTTTATTAAATATAGCGTTGACCTGTCTATCATGATAACACGATACTCGCCAGCTTTTGTCCGACACTGCTAGAAGTGCACGCAGGCAGATGATCAGCATTCTTTGAAACAAGCATGACGTTTTTGGAGATTATCGCATCCACTTTATTTTGAGACAAAACCAGAAATGAGTGCATCCAATACTTCAGGAAGTACAGCGGCTCAGAATTAAGGCAACAGTGTGCATGAACTGCTCCCAAGCTCCTGGCTTCCAAAGTTACATGCTCATAATTGATTGAAATCAAGTTTACCTAAGAATATGTACTATGTAAGCATAACACCAACTGGAAATATTTGAACAGGTTTGAGAGGTAGCGGTGTGAAACCTGACAAATTGCCTCGTGATGCCACTTGAGGCAGCGTTAGTTCAGGCTGATAGGGAGAAGTCCGAAAATGAAAAAAAATCTGGGGCTGTGGAGGTAAATCTCTTAAACCTAAATTATTTTCTCATGTCCTGCACGGGGCAACTCCACTGGTTTCAAAAAGGAGTCTGATTGTATGTAAACTTATGAGAAAATGACCCCGCTTCTCAATTAATTCATTGCCTCAGCACCTCCCAATCTTTAGCTTCATGTCTTTTTTCTATAGAGCATGATGTCAGTTATGTAAATTATAGTCCCGTAGAGAGTAAAACCAGTCGATACAGTAGGGCATGCCTTGGGGCGTGGCTACGTTGCGATTGACACGTTGCTACCACGGCGTGTCCTCGGGTTCTGAGTCAGATCCAATCAGTGTCCCTCACAGCTCCGCTATCTCGTTCAAAATAAGGTCACTTCTGGCTCCAAAACAATCAAGACAGCAGTGGCTGTAGTGTCAACCTCGAGGCTTAGTCCGCAAACCAATGGGTGACGTCACAGTGGGTTTACACTTGGACCGAACCAAAGGGCGCCAAGTTGCATTGTGGGTAATCGAGGCAGCGGGTTTGGACAAGGAAAAAGATTGTGTAGAGTAAATAATACAGTACCTCTGGTTGTGCTGCATCATTCCGATCCTTTTTATTCACACTGTTGCGAGCCTGGCGGTCTTATGTAAGAATACAATGCTAAATCGGGGGAGCGCACTCTTAAGATGCTAAATATAGCATGGTAAAGGTACAAATTCAAGCAGAATGCCCTCACCCTTGGGTTTACATGGTGCATATAAAAAATGGTGTTCAAATCGTTATAATAAGACTCAGCTTGTATGAAAACGGAGCTTTCCCCTTGTACCTTTTTTTTTAACATCTACACGGTGCCTTCTTTGCAGCGTATTTGTCCTTAGATGGCCTTTTCCTTGTCCTCCTTCTCCATCAGGACAAGTCCACCCCAGAGGACCAGAGCTCCTGGGACAGCTTCAAGACCATGACCCCCGAGCTGTCCATTGTACCTGGGGAGCAGAAGGACCGGATGGAGCTGCACAATAAGAACTGGGACTCGTCCTCCGCTAACACACCTGACTCGTCTGAGGGAGACTTCCAGACTGAAGTGTGAAGACGCAGACGACACTCACTCGAATACAAACATGCTCATGTCGAGACACAAGAGGCACACAGAGATACTGAACCTCTGCAAAGTTATACATAAGTGATTTTCCGCAAAGATCTCACACACACTGCTCCCCGTCTCCTGCAACGTGCTCCGTCGGATCCCATACTGTATTTGTTTACTGCTGCAGAGGACAGACATGAAAAGAAGACTGTTCTACTCTATATTTTTCGCAAAGACTACTGAAAAAGAACAGGGGCTCGACACGTCTGGGACTGACAACATTTTTTAAATGAACTTGAAAACACTATGAGAAACTTATTTCTGAGAAAAAATGTCTTGATTTTATTCTGGAGAAAGAAAAAAAAAAGAAAATCTCTTTCAAATGTTTGATGATTTGGGGGGTAAAAGAGAAAAAGAAGAATATTTCTGCACCGTTCCGTTTTTTTTATAGCAAGGGGAAGTAAAATCTCACTGAGGTTTCTCACACTGGTAGCCCCCTTAGGCCCCCTGATTTCATTTATTTCCTTTTCCCTTCTAACGGATGACGACAGCATTCTATGTCTCAGTCTTTCCTGTTTTTTTTATTTTGTCTGTTTCTTTTTCGGATGGAGAGGGGATGAGGGATAGGGGAAGACGCTGCTCATTGATATGTGCCATCCTGTCTGCTTTTTTCAGGTTCCAGTTCAGCAGTCCCATCCATCCATTCCTCTCACGTCCTCTGTGTCAACATTGTATCCCCCCCTTTTCTGTATTTTCTATGGTTTAGTTAAGAAAAAATTGTCCTCCCATATGGTTTGAAACTTTTAATGAAAAAATAATACGATTGAAACAAATAACTGAGTTGTGTTCTATGGTCTAACTGTTCAAGAAGAATTTATTTTCAGACTGGTTTTGTGCTGCCTTTTTCCTTCTCCTCTTTTTCTTTTTTTTTCTCTTTTTTTTTCTTGTGAGAATTAACCCATGTGGAACTTAAAAAAAAAAAACAAGACAATTTAGGACACACACACACGGCACATAAATGCGAGCTTTGCCTTCTGAGGTAATGTGCGCCGCATGTTATCCACCCATGAGGCAAAAGAAGGATAGCGATCACATGCAGATTCTCACATTTTTCCTCCTCCCCCCTCCCTCCCGCTGCTTGGAGATAAAAGCCTCTGAAGATTGCAGCATCTGAATCCATTTCAGCCATCACCAATCACACTAATGCCAGGAAAAGAGAGTATCTCAAGTCATTTTCAGCCCAAATGGAATCCACGCCGGCTCTGCTTCGCATCTCGCGTTATGCCACTTTGATTGAAATATCGATCGCTTGAGTCATTGTGGAATTATTAGAAGCTTCATGTGACCTGAAGAGGTGTTCTAAGCTGATAATATCTGAAACTAAACACCACCTGAGCCAGATTTTTTTTTATTTTTCCAAGAGCCCCATAATAGATTTTAAGATAAACATACCACCCTTTGCTTTTGTCTGCCGCCTTCCTCCTTCTCTGTTTCTGCCCACCCAGTGTCATGCTGCCAGGAGGCATGACATCCTCTTGTTAGCAGAGAAGCCAGATCTATAAATCCTCATGGATCCCCACCCGTGTGATTGTATTCTGCACTTGCGAGCACAGCAGCTTCACACAGAGAGTAAAACACAAAGGCAGGGATGGCACTGGAGAGGTTAAAATGCAACAAGTTAGCCGACTGAAGAGGAGACGGCACACCCAAAAAAAAAAAAAGCCAGTGGGGATTCCTATTTGACATTCTACATCCGTTCTTTAGTGGCTACAAGAGGAAAACCAGTTTCTTGCCGTTGCTACATTAGCACATCAGCCCTCTGCACACAGACAGAAAGAGACAGAGTGTCAGAGTGCAGGATGAATTCAATAGATGGCTTGATAACTTCTATGTCGATGTTCAAAGCAGCTCCCATTAATCTAACAGTCTGAGAGAGAGATGAGTGAAATTTTGTGCGAGAAGAAATGGAAACCAAGGGAGAAGAACCAAAAATATATAGCGAGGAAGCTAGAGGCAGGCAGAGATGCAGATGAAGAAGGGAGGGAGTGTTCAAAACAGTAATTATCCGGGGAAGGCGATTTGTCCTGACATTTTCCAATGGAGCCCTCAAACCATCTGTTTAAAGATCCCTAATGTGGTAGTAGTGCAGCGCAGCGCAGATGGTGAGACAAGAGTGAGGGCCCTATAACCTTTCAAGCTAATCAGCTGATAAGAAAACGTACAGCCCACTCCGCCTCGGAGGAGAGGCGAACGTCGGGCCCCTCGTCGCCCGCCTAAGGTCACATTCACCTGACCTTCTGCCAGGCTCAGGATCCAGATCTGCTCCACAGCGAGTCCAAACAGAAGAAAAGCGGGGCACCGTCGGCCCCACAGTCTCAGACAGCGGGTGTTGCCGTGTAGCAGAAGAAAACATCGGTCTCAGGGGACACAGAGTTGACCTTTACACAGACAAATTAGTTTCTTTTCTTTTTTTTTTGTACAGGTTATTTTGGAGAGAAAGTTCAAAATGGATTCCCTAAAAAAAGCCTTGTTCCCATGGTAACCTATAGATGGACTCTGAGAGAAGGAATTGTAGATGTTTGATGTTTTGTTCTTCTTTTCCTCGCTCCTTCGCTCACTGCACATGAACAGTATGACAGGTTTCTGGGTTCTTTTTAAGTTTTTCACCAACACGGAACGGTAAGTGAGATGCTGCTCGACCGGATTGAGACTGAGCCGTTTTGACCGGTCGCTTGAATGTGCCACCACAACAAAGGATCGTCTTGCAAACTTTGACACTTTTTTTTTTTTCTTTTCTGGTAATGATGCAAATGCTGACGCGTTGAAGATGGCAGTCAAAGTATGTCGGTGTTTCATCTTGTTTTGCTTTGTGTGTTGAAAGCCTGCCAAACTCAAAAGCCCATAAAGAGATAATGAAACACGGGCAAGCCGATTTGCAACTTAAGTCCCAAAACCTACTACGGTCACCTCCACCCCCCACCTTCAGCTTTTCGATGCTTGGGTGTTAACCGACTGCTCCAACCATCCAACATTCCAGTTGATTTATTACTGAAAAACCCCTCCCTTTCCTTTAGCCCCTCATTTTTGTTCTTTTTATACATAAGATTGTACAAAGTAGTCCTCTAATGTTTTCATAGTGTCTTTTTTATATGAAAATAAATTTTCAAATTGATCTCCGTGTCTCATATGTGTATACGCGCCGCTTCAAGGGCATCTGTGGACGAAAAACAACTGGGCTCGCTCTTGATTTGCAGCTTACACCCAACTCTCCAATCCTGTGTTTTCATAATATCACTCGGGGTGTGGGGCATGACAAACTCTGTCACCCAGAAGCACTGGAGCTTAACTGTGACCAATCAGAGGCGCCGCTGGTCTGTCTGAAAATGTAACAGGAATAGTTCTGTGGGTTTTGAAGTCGTTGCATTGGAATAACCAAAGGGGTAAATGTCAACTCAAAGTGATTATTTCATTAAAAATGTATCAACTTTGAGCAATATTTATGCTAATAATGATCCTCTTCCACGCTGGAATTTCCCCAAAAATGGTTTTGTTATGTAACATGATGAAAATAGTCACAGTGGACGGGCTTTAATGGTCCAGTCGGCGGCGCTGGAATGAAGGAACGCGAAAGGGGGTTGACACCGTGCGCATGCCTCAGCCGCTCTACGCTTGCCTTCCCAGGGGCTTGTGGGTAATTAAGTGTGGATGAGTCTGTCCATGGAGCTGCCATCACTCGCCCTGGAGAAAGGCCACCAACCGGAGCTCTCTCAAGGGAGTGAGAGGGGTCAGCGGGGGGAGAAAACAGAGGATCCAGCCCCAGGGATGAGATGCGTGGTGACACAGCCAAGGCAAGGAAGCCGTTTTCACATCACCACCGGCAGTGGAGTCACAGCGGTTGGAGTGCCCCCTTGGTTATTTTTCCCAGAGGTTTCTGGGTAAGCGGTGCTGGTGTGTCATGAGTGACCTGAGGAGAGACGCCGCTGACGAATAACACAGTGGAACAAAGCGAAGAGCGGGCGGACATGAGTTGGAGGAAGAGAGAACAAATTTCATCTTGACGGAGGCTGTGTCCACCAGGAGCGTCTTGTCACTGCTGCCTTTTGTATGGTATTTACAATAAAGAGGACAAAAGGGGACACGCCATCGGGTGATCCTTGACAGCGCTGGGAGAGGAGCGTGTTTTTAAGCGTTCAGAACAGCAAGTCCTGAAAGTTTAATATAGCTGAGTTTAAACAAAAGATCAGAACAAGGAGTTCCACTGTGGCTCCTCAGTTAGCACACGGCAGCAACAGGAAGCATCTGTGTTTTTCACGCACAGTCAAATCCTTAATCCAGAAGACCCTCTTTTTTTCTCCTTCAGTGTGTGTTTTGGATAAACCTTGTGTCACAAGCTGTTCTTGCTGGGGGGGGTTTTGTCTTGATATTCACAGGGATCTCTGCGCAAGACGCTTGCAAACATGTCTGTGCTGCAGAGAAAATAGAGTTCAAAACACTTAAATTTGTCGATACAATATTACTATGTGACAAACAAAGCTTGATCCGACTTACCCCGGGAAGTTTCAGCCACAGGTGAACAACTGAATCGCACCATGGGACGATTGTTGGAAGCATCTGGGACAACGTAAGTACACAACTCAACAACGGTCCATTCATTTCAAAAGATTTTAACACAGAAATTTAGCATATCATGCGTTTTTGTGCATTTGCATTTATATTTGTAGTGGTGTTTCCCAATTTAGCTAATGAGCTAGCGACTAGTCTTTCATATCCCTTCATAAAGCTCAAAGCGTATGGAACAACAGCAAGAAAAATTCCATTTGTTCTCCAAGTTTGTCTCTAAGACAGAGCTTCTCTGGGCACGGTGCCATTTTACCAGGGTACATATGTTGCAGGGATGAGTCACTGCTTTAAAGGCTAGAGTCAGGGATGAAAGTCAGATTACATAAAAGATCGCAACATGATTGGCCTTACTCAAAATGATGCCCACTGGTGCATGTATGGGGCTGTTTTCCAGGTAGGTATGAAGAAGCGGTGGTGGCGGTGGTGTGCAAAGGTGTGAACAATAGGTTGAAGTAAACGAAGTGGGTGATGAGAACTAATAGCGACACATCGTCATACCGAAACGACTAAAAATGTTGTTTGCTAGTGTCTCCGAAAACAACATGACCTAGGAACCGTTGTGTTGCGCTCTAAGGCTGGTTAGGGTTAGGAAAGAAAACAACTTGGTTGGGTTAAGGTAAATGGTGGGCGCTACCTAACTTCAATACATTAGTTTGTCAACATATCTCTCCACTGACGTTTGGTTTCACACTGGGCATACAAAGCAGGAAGTCCAGAAAGAAACCATCCATTGCGACCTTCCTCCCTGTGAGGACGTTATCGCTTTTATACTACTTCACTTGACTTCCTTCTTGCTGCCGTGATAACAACCACAGCCACTAGAGGTTGCCACCTGACCAGAAACATAAGAATGAGTTGTAATAAGATGCCTTCATAGTTGACTCTCTGGTTGCTTTGTTTAACAGACAGATAGGCTCCCCAATAGCTAGCAAACATTAACATAAAAAAAAAAATCATGTTTAAACAAGAATTTGCTTGTGTATAATCAAACTTTACAGGGCACCTTTATGTTGAAGTTGTTTGCCAAACTGATTGAACATCTGATTAGGATTTTTTTTAGTCAATGTTTGCCAGCTATTAGCTATTATACCTTTAACTAAATATTGTTAAAGGTCTTGTTTAACAAGGTATAGATTTAGTAATATGGTCTCTGCTCTGCTCTGGAAGAGCATCATTAGCTACTATTGTTTTTTTTTTTTCCTTTTAATATTGCTGTTTGCACGCAAGAAATCTGTGGGAAAAAAAAAGAGCATATATCAGGTGAGAGCTTGGGGAGACGGAGTGAGAAGCACAGAGATTGACAAGAAAAGTCAAAAAAAAAACAAGCAAAACAAATACTAGGGGGAGGATAAACAAAATCAGGAACATTGAGGAATCTTGGCAAAGTGACAGGGTGTCGCACCACGGGGAATATACGACAACTTGTGAGTGGAATGACATGTCTCGATTTGACACCGCAATAAAGTAGAAAACGCTCAGGACATGCAAGAAGGAGGGTTTTAGTCCTGAGACGGGGCTGGCAGATGGTTCTGTCCCACAGGCTCCGGTGCCATGCTGCTCGGAGAAGACACTGAGAATGGAGCAGACTCAAGGATTTAGACGGGAGGATGGAGAGGACGAGGCCATAGTGGACGGTGGAGCTAAGGAAAAGCGAAAACTACATGCCTGGACTGGTTCTGAGAAGTTTTTTCTTAAGGATGTAGTGAAAGGTAGACGATCAACATCCAATCTAAGACTCTAAGAATCTAAATCCAAGTCTTTTGGACAGTGCCATGGACATCTCCTTTTCTGATGTTTTCACAAAGCGTCCTGTCATCTGTGCTGTTATGGATCAGATCCCCCAATGCTCTGCAATGCCAGCATTCCAAATTTGGCCCAGTTCTTTGGTGCTGATGGCACAGCCAGACTGCCCCTTTGAGAATGCCTTTCCACAATGGCATTAGAAGGCTGTCCATATGAAATGCCCTCGCTGTTCCTCATCCAAATTCAGTCCCTGCTCATCCACCGAGTGTCTAAGTCCCCATCATACAGACCGGGATGAAACACAAGTGGTCTTTGACACGTTGAGGGTGATTTATTCAGCGCTGAGGTAAAGGACTCATTGAAGCTTCTTTTGGCTCCACCGAGCTCTCTCCACAGAGCACTCTACACATATCATGGCAACCTACATTTAGTAAGAATGAATTGCCTCTCCACATTGCCAAGGGCTTCTCGAAACACTGGCATAATTTAGAGGTAGGCTTAGGCTAATGCAATCTACCACAGCCTCTCTGGTGTGCAGAGAAATGCAGCGCCCGGGACTTGCTAGATGTTTAACAGCTATTTAGCCTCGTCGTATCCTACGGGAAAGCGCGAAGAACACAGAAAAGAACACAAGGATGAGGCGGCGCAGGCGGCTCTCTACCTCCACGCTGTTCGTCACAGGACAGGGGTGGAGGAGATGATGCTGACAGGGACAGGGAGGTGAGGAGTCGCCATGTGCCTCCACACGCGTCTGGTTGCAGGGTAATGAGACAGCCAACATCAAGTGTCCGATAGCGGTCAGCAGTGAGGAGTCTAAATGAGGGCGACCACCCTCCGTGCCTACCATGTGAGCCTTAGTCATTGTTTTCAGGCTATGTGTAAGTGTGTGTGTGTGTGTGTGTGTGTGTGTGTGTGTGTGTGTGTGTGTGTGTGTGTGTGAGGTCGATGCTCTGCTGGCTACATATCCTGACATCTATTTTAGCTGGATTGAGAGAGCCGAAAGTGGGAGTTTCTTAAGGGAGTAGTTGAACATTTTAGATTCAGATTCTATCTCAGAGGAAAACAGAGAAAATATTTATATACCGATTTTCATTCCAAAAACAAAGACACAACAAGGACACGTTAGCAACATTTAAGGTTGCAAATTGTGTCGACTGACAGCTTGCGCTGTCTGATTTTCTTGCAGACACGCTCACATTCAAGGATCCTAGCCATGTTTTTTTTTCCTGTTACTGGTGTCCCTGCTTGACAAAATCAGTACTGTTTTACTATGTTATATATATATATATATATATATATATATATATATATATATATATATATATATTCTTGTACAAGTAAAAGATCTTGAAAGTCAAGAAGATCAAAGTCCGAACCAACAGAAGCTCCGACAGAAATGTACATAATAATTAATGAAGCACAGCTGCTCTGTTCTTGTGGGCGGTGCTGGCTCAGGCGTGTGTCAGCTGACCAATCAGATGAGGCTGGGTACTTGGGAGGAGGGCCTAAACATTAAAACATACAAACCTCTTCTAGTATTATCCCAAAATGAAATTATGCCTCAAAATAACCTGAAGATGAGAATATGTCTCCTTTAAATGCATGTAACACAAGAAGTTTATTTATCAGAAGATAAAGAACTTTATTGCCTGAATTGTTTATGCTTTAACAGACAAATTAAACAAACTATTCATTTCATAACTGAATAGACTGAATAAACAAAGTGACCTTAAAGGACGACACAGTGTCATACTGTTTTACTCTGCGTATATGTGGCGGACCCTGCCACCCGCTTCAAACAGTGTTCTGGGGACCTTATTTTCCTCTGAGAACAGCTTATTTATTCACTTAAAAAAACTATAGAAAATATGGTCATTTCTGTGTGTATAATCACCTCATTAATACTTAATTCATTAATACCCTTCATCATTGTAATTAGTAGAATTTGTACTACTTGATATGTGTGCTGCAATGATGACAAGTGACATCACTCACTGATATTTCCAAAATGTTACTACAAAAAAAATACATAGGCACATGCACACACACACACGCACACACGCACACACACACACACACACACACACACCAAAAACAACTGTACGCTTCTTGTGGCTTCACAGTTTATCCTAAGGCCTCAGATAATATGCAAAAAACAAAATGAACTCTTGAAGTGAAACTACTTGAACTGTTTCTGTGTAAGCATCCATCCCCATGTTGGGGAGATTTCATGCATAATCTGTGTACTTACTTGCATGTGTATAAACAAAATTTGGTATCACTCATCAAAAATTTGCACCATGCTGCTGTTAGAGGTCAAAAACAGCCCAGGTTATTGAGCAGGAGGACTAACGCTGGAGATTAAGCCTTTCAACAATTTGCGGTGCCGGGGGCTTTCACATGAAAGAAATTGAAAACAAATTATGTGTTTTTTTGTTAACAGTCTGTATTGGAAGCACTCCCTCCGGGACTTGGAAAGGTATTTCTGAGAACGATTTGAGTGCAGCAAGTGAATAGCTTCTTTTTATATTACAATGTGCGTATGTGGTGAGGTGCTGCATGCAATTTCACACCACAATCAGGCACGCTCAAGATATCTACCAGCATATCCTATTAGGGTTTCTCTTTCCCTCTCTCTATGCATGTTTACATAACTGAGCACATATGGCCCTCTTCTTAACCTGTAAATACAACTGTTGGTGAGCAGATTCCCCACAAAAATACTTTCAATTACATACAGACAACATACGTTGGATGCTTCAATCTAGCACCACCTCCTTTTCATCCCTCTATTCTCTCAGATATGGCGGAGAGTGGCCTGAGATAAAAGCCGGATGCGTTCAGGGACCCGGTCTCACCCCCGAGGGAATGGAAATATTATTTGATCCCACTCAAAGAGCCTGTCTGTGCCAAGTCAAGCCTACCCACGACAACACAGGAATAGATTCCTCCGTCTCTTTCCCCGCATGCCTATCTGCCATTCCCCTCAGTGAACCATCCCAACTGGGAAAATTGGTTTTGATTAAGCACGGTGTCAGAATGACATCTCTCACAGTCGACATGCCACGGACGTGAACACGTCTGAATACACTGATGTGTTTGTGTATCTGTGTGTCTCTGGAGTGTGATGTCATTACTTCTATTGCGGCCTGTATGTAGCATTCTTTCAAAAACAACACCTGAGTAACATTTCTTTGTGGTTAGATCTTGGCATTATGTGTAAATCTGACTCTTTTTTTTTTTTCATTCACAGGACAGTTACGGATGCTTTGCTATGCAGCTATAACTGGACAGTTGTTTTAATGAACACGCATTTTTTACATTCATTGTATAAAGATGGACATTTGGAATCAAAACAATGACAACAACTAGGTGTTGCTGTGTGTGAAGTAACATAATCTGCAGCAAGCTAGCCAACGTTGTTAAGGTAGATAGATAGATAGATAGATAGATAGATAGATAGATAGATAGATAGATAGATAGATAGATAGATAGATAGATAGATAGATAGATCCTATTGTTATTTTTTACTACTGGATCACACATATAGACTTCTTTGATACATTTTGACAAAAATGACCAAGAAAACTGTTATTTTCTTATTCAGAATCTAACTTGATGATGGATTCTTGGAAAATCATGTGAAGGCACTGTACCACAAGTAGCTTGTTGAAAATGCCCAAGAAAACAATATGCATGCCTCAGTGAGACACTCGTGCATGATGCTCATACATACAGTGCCCATATATGCATCTCCCACCTCGTGTTCTTTGTTGACCAATGAGAAATCATCTCTTCTAGAAAAGAGTCAAGCCGCAGACATAACTGGAGAGTAAGGTTTGGTTTGTCTGTCTGAGCTAAATGGTGTCACACAGCAGGTGGAGTCAGTCAAGATGATGTTTTCAGTTTTCAGCTGCCCTCTGGTTAGGTTTAGGAAAGGGTCATGGGTACCTGGGTGCTAAGAGTATCGCTGATAAAAAAGGGTCCTGTGGCCTGTTACAGCCCATTAGAATGAAGTCTATCGAGGTGTCACCGATAGACTTCAACTCCTGCTGCTTCTTTTTTCTTCCTCAAGAAGAAGGCCTCTTTCTTTTTTTCTCCACAGCCTTCACCTCAGTGACTTCAGCCTCTTTCACACATTCTGGCTCCTGTACATTACAGGAAGCTCTCCTCTGTAACTGCTACTGCCACAAGTGAATTTCCCCGATGTGGGATGAATAAAAGTCTATTCTATTCTATTCTATTCTATTCTGTGTGTTCGGGATCCAAAAGTTCTGGATCATGTACAGCGCAGAGGAAAACCACTGCCATTCTGCCGGTTCTGGGTCCTGTAAGACACAGAGGGACTCCTCTTCCACAAGTTCTGGATCCTGATCGGCCTCCTCCTCAGCCTTGAGCTCCAAGCCAAGCTCAAAATGTTTTAAGGTTTGCTCATGGAGTTTGATTTTCAGGCCAATGTAATCAGACTTAAGGTTCATGTAAAAAGACTGTTTCAAGAGTTTCCTCAAGTTTCTGACAGAAAGCATTCTGCTCCAAAATCATATTGTGGACCTGCTTCTTGTGCTTGGACACCGTCCTGGCATGAGAGTGTAGATGCATCTTGACCCTTTCCTGAAGGGTTGCATTCATCCGTTTTTCCGCCTTGATGTCGGTGTTGTACCTTTGCTTGAGATTGTTGTGTGAAGCAGTGAGCTCCTGGAGCTCTCTCTCAGTTTCAGTGCCAGCAGCTCATCCAGCTTCTTCTGTGCAGCCAACTGTTGTTCCTGGATCATGTGTGACTCACAGATCTCACTGTATGCCGTGTTAAGCTGATTGTATGATTTTCTGTATGAAGCAGTGAGATTGTTAATCACTCTCTCAGTGTCCCACGCCTTCTTCATCTGTTCATCCAACTGACTTTGCATTTCCTCCAGCTGTTGGCTAAGCCCGACGATCTCAGCGTACAGTGCCTGGGACTTGAGCCTTTCTTTCTGTAAAAGGTCTTTCTGCACTTTTTCTCTCGATGGAGTTCAGTCAAATACTCTATCTGGTCCCAGAGAGTCCTGGTTTAATGTGTTAATTCCAGGTAGTCAGAACTCATTGAGTCTGTGTCTCGGAGCACTTCAGAACTGAGTTTTCAAAATCTACCGATCTGCAAAATCAGTTGTCCTCAGACAGTTTCAATGAGATGAAAAGGTTGTTTTTTTTAAAGTTTTTTTATTTTATCTATTTTTTAAAACATTTTAAATGTATAATACATATTCCAAATGAAAGAGTTCAGTGTAAAACTATTAAAAACAAACACAGTGAAAAAATAATTAATCTTACTTTTTGGTTGGTGTGAGACACATCAGATAGTTATGACAAGCAATAAAATCAGGCAGCCAAAAGGTCAACTATGGCATGTTTAGTGGTAAACCCTTGTATTTCCATTCCACGTATTACTCCCAAAATGGAGAAACTGTTCATCAAGTCAGTCAAACCTTTGATTTTAGTAGTCCATCAAAAAGCAGAGAATGTGTTTTGTTCCTTTATATATTTTGAAAATGGAAAATGTATTTTTGTCTCATATTCCTAAAAGGTGCAATATGTAAGAACTGGCCATCTGTCAAATCCATACTTAAACAAACAGGGTGCAGCACGTCACCAGGGGAACCACTAACTGCTAACTAGATCCACTGTTAAGTTGGCTTGGTTCGCCGTTGTTGTTGCTCCAACAATCGGTTGGCTTTACATCCAAATGTGTCTTCACTGTGAACTGTGCTTGTGATTACAATGCTATGTGATGATATATCGGCTGACTGAGGTTATTTTACCCCAGCCACCTGAGCCATCATCAAATCGGTTCCCAGTTTCTCACCCAACACTTCTCTGACAGCATTCCCATTTGCCTCACTGGAGAGCAGTTCCATGTTCGGTCGCGCTATTAAGATTCAAAATACACTCTCTCCCCAGTACAACAGATGACTCACTGCAAGCTGCCGAAGAAAAAAACATGCATTAGCGGTGTCTGAAAAGTCTCTTCTTTTAAGAGTGACCCTGAACATCGTGTCAAAACAGATGCAGTCTGCCATTTTTAGTCTAGTAATTTCATGACAGGTTTTCATGACATGAAAAGGAAACGTATCTTTTTATTCCCGCTCAAAGAGATGTGGTAATTTCAGCAAATGTAAAACAGCACCTGTGCTGACATTCATTTGTGCAGAAGTGATTAATGCTGTGATTAATGCACAGGATCTGTTCTTATTAGATTCGGCTCCCTCACCAAAAGAAACTTGTTCCAAGGCCCTCATTAATCTTTAAAGAGTTGAGAAAAGTGCAGCCTGTTGAAGTTTTAATAATTGTGCTGAAAAGAGGAGAAAGGAAGCTTTCCTCGCTGAGTCTTGTGTACCAATAATCACCAAACATCACAGCCACATTATCTCGAACATCATTCGTTTGTTCAAGCGGTTGCATTGATCAAGTTTGCAGGTTTAGAATTCGCTGTGTTGTGTATGTGTGTGTGTGTGAGTTCATTAATGTAACGCAGCCTTTTTCAAAACACATAAATAGAGAAGCGTCCTTCAGGTTAGGACTATAATTGAGTAATCTGAACACTCCACTACAGTCCAATAAAAGCAGATTTTGCTTTGTCCTCTCAGTCTGTACTAAAATGCACAGGGGAAAAAAAAAAGCTAGATTTCCTTCTAAATAGTAAACTGACGCTGCTGGGAGCAACATCTACCAGGGTTGGACGGGAAATCTTAAAGCTGTGTTAATGGATTTTTGATCACGAGGGGGCAAAAACAGACAACAACAGACAGTTGACATGGCGAACAATTAGCAAATAATTGCCCACTTACACATCCAGCAGTCGCACAGCAACGTTATCGTCCCGCGATGCTACGGCTGATTCGTTTTCATGCACAGTTGCCACGCTTACGCCGACAGAAGGGTTGGAAAGTTCCTAGTTTGTCACCGAATCATAATAAAAAACTAAAATAGCATGTGTTACCAGTCATTTTCACACATTTCTAACATGTCTCCTATATCATACGGCAGCCCATAAATTAACGCACAAGACCTCTCAATTATGCATTCCCCCAAATGTCAGCATTTCACGTATGTGGCACCTCATAAAGCAATTAGCTGATATGCATTTAAACTGCCTTTTAATTAGTTTCCTACAATAACCTGTCAAAACCTTTTTTTCTTCACTGACCTCCAGATGCTAGGGACACTGGAAGCAGCTTTCACTTCTTGGCCCCACGTGTTAATGAAGACAGGGACATTTCAATGGAAACCCTGTCACTGGATCAATGAGCAAGCTAAAAGATGTGAGAAGTACATACCAGATACGCTGCTGCATGGATGCGTAGACAGCAAAGTTTGACTCACAAACATCTACCGCAGATGTCAGGCCCACTTTTCGTAGTTTGTAATTGATCTTCAACCCTAAGGTCCATTAAGTAACCTGTTCTGGACCTTTTAACCACATCACGCAGTCCTCATCATCAGATTTGGGTTTGCTCAATTGCCATGGAATGTGCGCATAAATACTCTACAGAAGGATTTCTCATTTTCGTTTACTTCAAGGTTAAAGTGAGGCAGGTGAAAGCTCCACAACAGCTACTTAATGGATCTCAAGTGAGGATATATTATCAACCAAGCAACAAGGTTTTTTTCTTTCTTTATTATTGTGGAATACATTTATATTTTGGTTAATAGGAACACAATTTAAAGTACTTTGTGTTCACCTTGCCATACATGTTGCAAATAATACAAAGTCAACACATTTTCATTTGAAATATTCATTAGATTTAGCAGGCAGAGGCCCAGTCACAAGCCTGTGATGCCAAAGTGTTCTGGTGTATGCCGACACAATAGTGACATTTTCATCTTACTTCCTGCTCAGAATGGGAAGCTCGAATGCTGGGATAATGTAAGCACTCAACCACTTCCTGGCTTTCATCCAGTGTGTCTGCCCTGGTTCTCCCACGGCAAAAAGTCAACAAGATATTTTTATTTGATTTTTGGCTCTTTTGCAAATATGAGTTAATGCGACTTACTAAAGATGCTACGCGACTTGAACGTCACCAACATTTTGCGTCTTACTAGACCATATAATACACACTTTCCTATAAACCCACCAAAGTGGCTGTGAAGACAGGATAGTGTAAAATAGTAGGAATGTTATGTTGTACAACAAATCCTGAATAAATATCTGAAGCCTGTGTTAACCACAGACGCTGTTCCTGCCATTGTACCATAAAGCCATTCAAAAAACCCACTGACTTCAAGACGAGGGAACCAGAAGTCCAAAAATGCTAAAATCTTTCCAGGTTCTGGTCTCATTAATCCAGGACTATATCAATGTAACGTTCTTATCATATCATGTAACACCAAAAAATGGTAATGTCAGCTCGGCAGTGCTTAAATGCGAACATTAGGGTAGTGAGTCATTAAATACATTGTTTTACCAAAGATTATGTCCAGACGTCCCTCCAGCTTCTCACTATCCCCTGTCTTTTCAGTCACAGATCAATGAGGGACTGGCAAAATAACAACTATTTGTCAGATTACCTACGTTTATCGGACTGTTTGAGCATTTAAGCTTCCCACCTTGAGCAAAATCACCAGAGTTTGGAGTAGGGGAGCGCGAACCTTGCACCTCAAATTTTGGACAACTTTGAAGTATTTTTTAACATTTGCAGATTTCCGAGCTCAATACATTCATCGGTCAGTCTGCCTCTTTAATGGCCACAGTAGATAAGATGCTGCTCAGCCAATGTCCCACCCCTGCGCTTGGCTCTGTCCTGCAGCAGCTGGTGGTGGACCTGCTTCATCAGCATCATGGAATAGAAATTGGTGCTTAAAACTAGCTTGTTAAGGGAACACAACAGACTCCTCAACCTTCAACGAAAACACCCCTCTTTTCTACGACGAGAACAGAAGATAGTAAAATAATTATATTACAGCCTGTGCTTGCCATGGCTAAACTTATTGCTCGCAAGGCCAAGTTCCATTTAGATGAAATAGTGTGCGTTGGTGAAGTCATTCTGTAAAAGGGCAAAGGATTAATGTGAACCCACGTCGGAGACAGCAACCATTTTCTTTCATGCCGTATCAGAACAGCAATACTTGTCACACTGGAATGTGCACAGCTATACGTGCAGGGCTGAAAGCCTATAATGCATTCAGGTGGTGTTCAGTATGAAAAGAATGCAGGTTTAAGAGTCAAGAGCTTGTTTTTCTTCCAATATCTCGAGTATAAAGTGGCATTAATGAACGATTCAAAAAGAGGAGGTTTACTTACTACACTATACTAAACTTACACCTTGAAATGTAATCCAGTGCCTGTCGACCTGTGTAAGCTCGGGGGCCTGCACTCTGTGCCCCTGCTATAGCAAAGAGACAATATCAACCTTGATCAATTTCAATTAATGTGTACTCCTCTGTAGGCTTAATGCTGCTACTGCTGCTGCTGCTGCTCCTGCCTCTGAGTCTGCCTGAGCCTCAGGGTTATCATGCGCACCACAGCCATCTAGTGTCAGTATTATTTTGCTGAAGGGCTTTGGTTGGTGCTACCAATGTGTGGACCAGAGTTCACAGACATTACTGGTGGATGGTAACCTTACTGAAAGGGGCATTGGAATACTGCATTCCACATGGGATGGAGTACCATACACCTGTTATTCTTTTTGTATCTACTCAGTTGGACACCTGTGTGTAAGATGTTGTTCATCAATACTTTTGCTTTTATGTCAACAATTCGTGTCACATCACGTTCACACTACATGTAGGCTACAGAGTCCCCAGGAACAGAGCCAGCCTTTAAGCCGATTTCGAAGTAACCAAAATAAGTAATAACAACCTCACATGATGCACTGGGGCCCAAAAGCACGCTCCCATAAGCTTACATCGTGAAAGATTTTTTTTTTTTTTTAGCGTCAAAACGCCCACAGGGTTGGGCTGATGAACACAACCATCATCCATCGCCACTTGCTGACACCCATGGACTTCTAATCCCTGAGCAACATCGTGATTTAAAAGGCCCACCAGAGAGCACAATTAAGTGGCCTGTCCCCTCAGAGTTGCCGTAGGGCGAGAGTTATTGCAAGATGAAGTCGCATGGCTTAAACATCACCGCCACCGACTACACTATACCATACACACTTGTTATAAATTGATCAATCTAAAAGTTGGCATGTTGGAGTTAGAACAGTTCCTAGAAAGTACTGCAATGCAGCTAAGGGACACAGCTGTGAAGCCAGAGACCACTGTTCAAGACAGCGTTTTTAGATTTGTAAGTGTGAAACCACTGGCCATATTTAAAAGAACACCGGGCCATTTTCCAGCTGTGTTAGTGCTGACAGAACCAGGTGAGCCAATAATCATTATCTTTCCCAAACCTTAAACAAGTGCCTAAACCTAAATGAGACCAAAAGCACAGCGTTGTCACATTATTAAATAGAAATATACGGTTTCAACATATCTGTGGATGGCTGAAACGTACAATGCCAGTATTATTCTGGTGATTGAGCGGAGATTAGCACCAATAAGTTCCTTCAAATATGTCGCCATTCCTATGCAATGAATGTTTGTGCATGGACATAGTAGTTATTACATCATGGCAACTAGCCAATATTTAACTAATTAAAGAAGACTGGCAAGCAGTAAGGAGCATGGAGTGGCCAACAAATGTGACATTAATGCATTACTTTTTTTGAGGATTGCACCATTACGATGACACATTCAGTATTCAGGCACTTAATAATATTTTATCCAGCCTCGCACTGCACACCAGCCAGCTGTTCATGCTTTCCGTGCCAGAGTCAGCGGGGACGTCATCCTTCCTCTGCAACACAAGGGTGATCATTAGGTTCTTTTGAAAGACAAAACCAGAGAGGAGTGTCCCGCTCTTCATGCACAGAAATTGCACTAGAGGTACCAATTAAGCACTTCTCTATGAGATGGAGCCCAGCGGGGTGATGAAACATTTGGGCTCCCAGCAGGTCTGTAGAGTTTTCATGTACAATAGACTGTTACAGAACTCCTGCGAATCAGATTAGCTCATTTAGCCGGCCACTTATAACGCCACAGTTTGCTTTAGCTCGCCAAAACCCCTGATGTCGTGTCAGGGAATGAATTGCTACAAATGAAAAGATATAAAAAAGAGAGGCCGCCCTGTTCCTTATCTGATCCCGCCATTGTCCTTGAGCCATATTTGATGAAAACCATTATTTTAGTGCTCATGTTCAGCAGGAAGTTCCAAAATAACACTGTCTGCTTAAATTTTTATGTGGAACTCTTAGTCAGCGTAATTGGTGCCTCGTGGACTAGAAATTCAACAGCACTCAACATCCTGATCTGGTGATGTAACTCTGAGACAGGCCCATTGCTGTAACAATTTTTCAAACAACTGTTCGAATTATACCCATGTGCTGTTTTATATAAGACCAAATAGAACATCTTTTAAAACTGCTCCTTTTCCCCCCCCAAATTGCTTCCCTCAAAATACGAAGGACACTCCTACACACATTTGTTCAGGCGGAAAAAACTAAGTGGTGTGTGCTTCTTTTGCAATGCTATGCGGAGAAAAACTGGATGTGTTTCTCAAGGCAGTCATTATGAGGTGTATTAAAGTTTATTCAAATGGACAGCACATTCCACAGTTTTTTTTTTCCTCCTCTTGAATCAACTCACTTGGGCTTGTGCATTTCCCCAGCGAAAAGGCCAAAGTAATATCGCACCACCGCTTTGTCTTCAGTATTTTAATACAAATTACAATTCATCATCAAATTGCGTCTGCATGACAGCAACATGAACCTGCCGCAAAGCAGAAAAACACATTTGTTGGGTAGGTAGGAGGAATTTCATCAAATTCGCACAGCAGCACCAACTGTGTTTTTATTGACCAGCTTTCTTTAAAGCAGTTTTTTTTCCCCAGCTCATGCTCATGTTGTGAAAATCTTCACTCTCATTTGTTTTAACGAGCAGATTTGTAAAACATAATCCTTTTAAATTAGGGCGCCTATAAATATGAATATCCAGATAGCAAAGTTATATTAGTTGCCTGATTAGAAAAAAAATTGCTTCCAAGGAGGATTGTTCAAAATGTGGTTTGCATGAAAGGACAAATCAATGCTGACGCCAAATCACAGATCGTACAATGCCAGAGAATAAAAGTGTAATATTAAGGTGTCATAAACAATACCACAGAAAGACGCTCACTGAATGAAGTTAAGCGCCGTCACCAGTTGTTTTTCTTTTACATCGTCAATAATGCCCACTCGATATCTGATTTACTTTTCACAGTGAGCAGCTCCGACTGTCAGCTATTGCACCTGCTGGAGATGTGCCCCATCTCCCTGATGTCATAAGCACCCATTGTTTTTAAAATTGGCACCTTAAACAGCATGCAGAGAAAACTGCCGTCCTGACAATCCAGATCTATAATTTGAAACTACATGTCGCAAAAAAATGTTATCTTTTGAGAGGTAATTCCATTTTTCTACAAGGTAATACGAAGAGCTCAATCCGTTAGGCAACAGTTAACAAAACCTGCAGCCTGCCATCGATGCAATGTGTAAAACTATGGCAAAACAGCCAGTGCATACTCTAAATAACAGTTTAATCTTAATATAACAACTAAGATCTGTTAGGGTCGATCTACATATGACTTTTTGCTTTGTATCCTGCGCTCCTCATGTTAATATTTCTGGCTATGCTACTGTTATGTACATTGGGCCTGCATATCCTTGTCTACTCTCTGATTGGCTGATAAGTTATAGAGAATACTTCAAAGTCTTTTAATTGTACTTACTCTAACATTAGAGAATACCCCCTGAATAACAGGTCTGCTATGATTGGTCAGCTCACACACACCTGAACCAGCAACATGTCTTCAGTCAGTTCTATCTGTAGATATTGGCAGGTACAGTGTTTTCAGTGAGAGCCAGGAGCTCCGTTTGGGATTTTTAACTTTTAAGAACTTTCGCATGCTCAAGAGCCTATAAAAAAAAACACTGAAGGAAAGGAAAAACCTGAAAAAGCATAATGGGTCTCCTGTTGAAAACATTGTAAACAGCCAAGTGGGTCTCTCTTTTCCAACACTGTATTGTTAATGTCTTATTGTTTATAGTTCACACTCGCAAATAAGGCTCTGCTGAGACCCAACAAGGAAGCAAATGTGGGTAAAGACTGAAAACAGGTGCTTCTAAAAAATCGGAAAGGAGTTTTCCAAAAATCAGATTTCAGTGACCTAAATTGCAGTTTGTGTGTGTCTGAAAGGCCGAACACACAGAGGAAGAAACAGAATAAAAACACTAACTAAAACAATAAACTAAAATTATTCCATCCTGTTCCTTTGCAATGTATCACATGGATTGCAAACAGAAATTCTCATTTTGCCCTTTGCTGTTACGTTTACGATAGCGACAGGCACATGCGACCTGGCTGTCCTCTAGGCCCTCATGATGTGTGATATATATCGGGGCTCTGTGGGGCCAGATGTAGGTCATAAGAAGAAATGAAACGCTTCAGAGACCGTCGTTAAATGGTGCTTCTTTTTATAACGTGTTCAATGACAGGTGAATGACACGGTGATTTGTCCGAGCGGGAGGCCAGTGGACAACATAATGACGGCAGGTTTCTGAACCACTGAGTCCACAACGCTGTGAAACTAAACATCACATTTAACTCTGTCTTTCCGACTTCTGTGTCGCTGTTTGTTAATTGGTCCGGCTTTGTGTTCGTTACCTTGACAACCCGCTCTCTCCTCTCCTTCCCCATTAAACTCTCCCCTGACACTGGCATGGTGCGCTAGGTGGTTTAGTGGATGGTCTCGTTGCGAGCAGAGCAGGGAATATGTTGCAGATATATCTCGCGCCTCTCCAGTGGCATATTAATGCTTAAGTTGTCCCTCAGGTCAGAGAGCTGTAAACACTCATGCATGTTATGAGGCGCTTCAGCCATAAACCCTGGAAAGGCCAATGGATTTGGATTTGATCTGTGGGGAGACTTGTTTTTTTTCTTTTTTTCTTTTTGGAAGTTATTCACCATGCATTCTAAATATATCTTTTTGCATCCTCTTTTCAACCCTGTTTTTCTTTTATCACCTTGTCAGCAACCTCCTCATTTCTGCATATGCCTCTCCTCACCACTTCCCCTGCTGGAAAAACTCTCCCCCTCCCTGCCTTTGTGGTGTCTGCCAGTGCGCTCTGTGGTTGGGGGGCTAATGTTTTCACAAGTAGAGGAAGGGCACTTCTCGCAAATGGACATGTCATGTGGAGCAATGCCCAGCCAGTTGCACTGGAGAGAGCCCTGGGGCCTAGAGCAGAGCAAGCCAGGCAGTCACTGAGAAAGAGGAGAACTATCTTTGGCAAGGCGAGGCAGCCCCGCTCCCTGGGCCAAGCTGGAGTCACGGAATGGGACGGACCCGGAGACAAGGAGACGGAGAGAGGGCAAAAACGGTGGCAGAGTTTATGTTGGTAGCAAACAAATATTTAAAAAAAAAAGGGAGAGAGAGAGAAGCTGTACACAATGGACTGTAGGAAGCCAGATGGGTTGTGCACAAAAGCCCATTTCAGGCTTCAAAATTACATGTGACACTCAGGTCCTTATGTACTGGGCGTCATTCATACTGACTCTGTGCACTGTTGTGGCTTTTCCGACATGTTACATACCGCATAGAAACATGTAATTATATGATGCGTGATATGTTTATGTGATATTCAAAATCGCTATACATCCTTTATTATCATCTTCTATATTTCCGCTATGGTTTAGCTTTGATTATGTTTGAGAACAAAACTATATCGTTTAAAATTGTAATTCTTGATAGTTTTATCATAGTCACCTGACTCTTAATATCATGTATGGCATTTATTCTGGTATGTGTTTGCGTGTTTACCCTAAGGCAGAGTCCACCGTGGAGTAAAGGCAGCATGCTCACAATCACCATATGTAGTTTGTGCACATATGTCAATTTGAGCCATGTGTGCCGGAATGTGCCATCATGAATGACATTGTCGCATTCAGCACCTTCTTTTCCGAGCTCAGAGCAATAAATATCTTTGCTTGCCAAAGTGTTGGAGGTACTGCATTACAGTAATATGCTACCTGAAACAGTAACGGAGTAATGTAACATGTTTCATTCTAATCTCACACGCGCAACTTGCTATCATGCAAGATAGTGAGTGGCGCATGCGAGATAATAATTCACACTCGCAAGACAGTAACCAAGATACAGTGGCACTCAGGCTCAAATGATTGAATGAAGTGAACGTTGTGGTGTTAACTCAACAATGATGGGACGCTGGAATCATGAACAAGTGCCGCTTACTTCAACAACTTCTACTGTAACATTGTTCTCAGCAGCAGCGACGCATCGTACATAGTCGCCATATTGTTGCACTCTGACCTCTCTACGTGCAGCATGTTAACTATGACCTCTCCTATACAACAGCGCCCCCTTGTGGTAAAAATAGCAATAATATATCTGTTGTAATAACAGTTTAGTGTCACTGTGAAAGCTGAGAGAATGTGGTCTGCGTGAGACTGTCGTGGAAAAATTAGGGTATTTTAGTAAATTTAGGTTTTTTGTCACAACTTTGACATAAGTATGATTCTATATGCACCTGCATCCATTGTTAATCGTTTGTCCTGATTGCCAATAGTCACTGCTGCAACGTTATTTCATAAATTGATTATAACCAAACTACTATTACCTTGACAACTCCTCCATCACCATGGCTAGCATAATAGCTATTAAAACAGCTATTATAATAGCTATTAAAACACCTGGACACTCATCGTGGATCATCAAAATACCTATTACATGTACCCCTTATGTTACACAATAACAATAATAAGACACTTAACTTTGATTAATTTAGTCAATTAAAATTTTGAGATGGTCTTGAGCCATGATAATAAGCCTGCATTTAACCGACTGCACTGTTTAGTCACGTCAAAAGGAGCATGAATTACTATTACATCCATGTCACCTCCAGGGCTCCGTACATTCTGACATATTCTAAGTAAAGATGTTTCGCTCCATGTAACGTATGATATAACAAAGTGGACAGAGTCGATGGAGAGAAAAAAAGAGGACAGGAGGGGGGGGAAAGGAAGGATTAAGTGAGGGAAGACACACCAAGATGAGAAGCAAAGGGTAACGGAGGTGAAGGAATGGGAGAGAGGTCCGGGGAGGGGAGAGAGAGAAATCAGCCGACTGTATCACTTTAATGAAGTATCATGACTCCCTCACTGTTCGTCTGTACTCCTCCTTCCGACCCTCCATATAGATGCCGCGGTGTCATCCCGACAGCAAGCGGTGCTGCTGCGACTGCCGCTGAGCCCGGCCTGTCATGGCGGAAAGTCCAAACTAATGTGGAATCATGACCCCGGTTCTGTAGGGCCTGAAATGGATTATTGGGGCCGGGTAATGTGATTCTCAAGCGTTTCTCCTGAAATTAAACACTGTCTTGATGTTATTAATACGCATGAGGTAGAATCAATATCCCACATTTCATTGCTCGGTGCTCACATTGTGCCATGACTGATGTGATATTTATTTTCTTTTACCCAGCCCCCATTCTGCCTCTATATATGTCCAGCTATCTAAATAATAATGATGATGATAATAACCATACAGTTCCATAATCATGATTGAAAAAAAAAAAGAAATAGAATGAAAGGGATTTAAATGAATACAATTTTTTCTCACATGAATGTCCTGTCGTCCTTTTTTCAAGCAGCAACAGGCAGATGAATTCCCCCCAAATGCCTCTATAATTAGAGTGGTCCCATATGAATAGCAGGCAGCTCCCTCTCCTCCCTCTCCTATACGTTGTGAGTGTGTCTGTGTGTGCGTGGCTCAGCTGTGCGTGACCGTGCGAGGCCATGATTGGATGCTCTTAAGGAAACGAAGCGTTACACAGAGAGTGAAGAGAATTATACAGAAAAAAAAACGAAAAAAAAACTGAATGAGAACGAGCGGCAGAAAAATGCAAAATGAGGACAGGGAGAGCCACTTTAAATCAAGCACCTTTTTAATCAGCGCTTTCACAATGGGGGACATAAAGATAACAAGGCAGAGAGAGGCTGCTGTTGGCTCTCTCCGAAGGCTAAAGTCATAGATTTATGGCCAGCTGGGGAGAGTCTTCTCAACCATGTTTAAGCCACAGCGCCGAGCTGCCGGGCGATAGGGATTACACTGCCAAGGCCGTCTCCAGACAAGTTATGAATTTATCTGGGATTTAGACTCCCAACCTGCTGTACAGGCAGGTGGCTGCGCAACTCTGTCCTTCACCAAACCCCTTCCAGGCAAGATTCAACCTTCAGATGCTTTCACACTGCATGCCAAGGGTCATCGTGAGTACTGTCAGATCTCCTTTTGTGCTCACTTTCTGTAATCCTGTGAAATCCAGTCGTACTTCAAATAACGTTTTTTTGTGTAATTCTCACTTTCAGCAAACTCAAGTGAACATATTGAAAGGTGTTACGTCCTTGTGTAAGCATAGTAAGAGCATGAGCACTTAAGATTCTCTCTGTTGCATTGCATTATCCATATTGTACTTTTTTTTCTCTCCAGATATTCTTTGATTTTTTGAGGCTGATACAAAAAAAAACCCTTGGAACTTTTTCATCAAGCAACTCAGAACTCCTGTAAAACTGTGAAAATGTTTTAGTTATTCACAACACTTCCAGCAAGGAAGGAAGGAATGACTGCATAATGAGGAGCCACTGACGGAGCCAGAGGAAGCACGAAACACTGTAAGTGGAGAGCGAAAAATCTGTTTTATTAAAAAGTAGTAGGCGTCTCCAGCCATGTTAGCAGCTCGGTGGGGGTGCACTGAGGCGCAGCTTTTATCAACATGCTAACATGCTCGTGTAACCAGCCCCAGGCAAGAGCCTTGTAGCATAACTCTGACTTTATTCTGTAAAGAACAGGTAAATGATAAAACAGGCAACAGACTTAATTTACAGTACGTGCGTTACACTGTCCGCCAAAGAGTTCTCCTCACAGAGCCGGGTCACATAATTTGCATTTGGCAGACGCTTTTTGTCCAAAGCAATTTCCAGTAATTCATTAATTCATGCACTGTTGGCAGTGGCTGCCATGCAAGGTGCTGATTTGGGGTTCAGTATCCTGCCCAAGGACACTTGGACATGCAGACCAGGGGAATCGAACCGGCGACTTTCCGATAATAGCTGGCTCTACCCCTGAGCCACAGCCGCCCACACAGTCATAACCTAGCATACCAAAGTTTAGAGTAACGTAGTCATTCTCTCCACAAAATGAAATAAATACATTTTAATGGCTTCAGTCTTTGAAAACTGCACCACCAGTTGCAAATAGGTCTGCAGATAAACCGGTCTGTAACAACATATAAAAAAAAACCCAACAACATCCACATAGGGCAAAGCTGCCGGTGGCAGTGGCATCCTGACTTTGCTACTTTACCAACATGTTTTTGACTCCTGGAGGGAGCCGGGAAATGATGAGACAGGCAACAGTTCATCACATTCGCAGTGGCAATGCTAATCTGTTTACCACGCTCACCATTTTAGTATAGAATGTTAGCGTGCTGATTAGCTCAACACCAAGTACAACTGAGGCTTAGGGTTTGGCCTAGCCATACGCCAAGGGTAAAACATGCCAAGAGTGGGGAAATACACAGGCTTGAATACAAAGGGACTTCTTTACAAATGGAAAACAGGTGAACAGGAAAACTGGTGGGAAAAGGACAAGGAGAGGAATAACTCAGATAACTAAAGTCATTTGGTTTCTTCAGCTGACAAGACTTCCACCACAGTTAATTGCTACCCATACCGTTCTTGTCGAAGCTAATAAAAGAGTGTGATATCAAGGCCAACGAGAGTACAGACCATAATTGAAATCACACCTTGTACAGCTGCATTTCCCTGTTGTCACTTTTTTTCCAGCAGTTTCTTCTAATGGACACAAATTTGGTAAAAAAAAAGAAATGCGCAGCATTTATCTTGTAGTGAGACAATCGGCAAAACTTCAACAACACAGCGATAAAATACTCTTATGCCTGAGGAAGGACAACGTGTGCGTCACTGTGATTATGTTGGCCTCGGAAGGACACATTTTGTACTCTGAGATGTCTAATTTTTTATGTTGTTT
>CAEMYA010002140.1:6870188-6901926 GCA_903131615.1 Diplodus sargus | reverse complement strand
TTTTTTTGCCAAACTGCACCACGCATTCTCAGAAAAAATGACAAAAAGACAACATGGGCACTGTTTGAAAAGGCACTGCCTCTGCACACTCCCCAGCAAATGACTTGTCCATGTAGTATTTCCTTGAATTGAGTCATTGTACGTTGCTATATACGCGCAGCACATCTTTTGTCTTCCTTCCCTCTCCCTCTCCCCTGCACTGCTCTGGGTGGTCTGCTACACTGCAGACAAACACATCCATGCCTATGGGCGAAGCAGCAGGCGCAACGTTTCCTCTGCAATAATTCTGCATTGCGTCCGAGCAAGCACTTTTGTCCCTTCCAAATGGAGCGCGTGGCCTTTAAGCAACTAACCCGAACATAATGATGGCTGGGAGGGGGGAATGTGGCTCGGGGATGGGTGGTGGTGGCTGTTGGAGGAGCGCTCGCATCCTGCAGCCCCCCCGTTTGTGACGACTGTTTGCTAGCCGTAGGGGCACCGCTGTGCTCTGGATGCCGTGTCCCGCGGTGGTACATCTTTGCAGGGAGGCGGCTCTCGTTCCACACCGTACCGTTCCCATTTTGAGACGCTGATGGACAGTGTGATGTGTTTCTTGACATTTCTGACTAGCCAGAGGGCAATTATGTGTGTGTGTGTGTGTGTGTGTGTGTGTGTGTGTGTGTGTGCCTGTCTTAGTGTGAGTTCGTGTGCATCTGACCGCTATCTAGCACCCACTGCTTTTTCTTCTTTTTCCACTTCTTCCTCTCCCCAGACAGCAATGTTTTTACAGAGGTACGAGGTACTCTTTAAGGGCTCTTAAATGGGTTTTATATGTTTCACAAGGGAACTTCCATCCACCAAATGCACTGGCTAAGAGGGAGATAACAAAGTGCTCGCCAGGACTAGCCATCTTTGTAAAGCGGACTTTATTACTCAAATGATTCAAAAACTCAAAACGGCGTGCAAACACAGTGTATATCAATGTACGTGCGCGAAGGTGTTTTAAGAGTGAGAGGAAAGGAAATGGTAGCTGTGGAGTGAAGCCAGTCTCAAAGGGTGATGTAATGAGGTGATAATTCTTTTACTGTCCGCTGTTAGGAAACTCTTCCTGACTTTGATAGATGTGTCTGGCCGAATAATTTGACATTTCCGAACTGTAGCATGAACTCAACTTGAAATGTCAGACTGCCCGGTACCCCCCCTCCTAAGCCCTCCCTCTCCACTTTTGGTGCACTTTCTCTTATGCCAGTGGGCGAGCATGTATGTTAGCACACGTCTGTGTGTCTGTGCGATCTCATGTCCTGTCTCCAAGGTAACGGCAGAGTGGAAAGTCAGGTACCACCGTTGTAGAGATCCAGTATTTTCTCTTGGCCCTGCTCTTTTGGTTTTGTCTCTCTTCTTGCTGTGTTTTTTTTTTTTTTTTTTTTTTTTCATCACTTCGTGACAGCTTGTCAAAGCCTGTGTTTGATATGTCTTTTCAACACAGTGTATAGCATCAGTTTAGGTGTTGTCAGTGTCCATCAACCCAGGTTTAACACGAGAAAGCATTTAACATTCTCATTTGAGTGTCTGCTGGAGATTGCATTTGTTTTGAAGTAAAATGTTTCAGGTAACTGAGAGACATTTACAGTCTCATTTGCAATTGCTATGCTAAAAGTTAGCCTGCCTCAGTTTGGTGTTGATTTTGAATCTCTTTACGATTGCCCTCCGTCAGATTTCCTGGGCTTATTTGTATCGACACGTGTTCTTTGCTGTGCTGGCTGCAGCACCGATCTGTGCTCTCAGCTGTGACGCTCGCGCTCTGCGTACAGTGTGGGCTTGGCTTTGTTCTTTAAGGCCGATTCTCCACGTCATGCTTGCAGCCGGGGCTGTCTTCGATTTAAAAAAAAAAATAAAAATCAATCGCTCAGCCAGAACGTTTGGCTCCCCGACCTAACATGTGGAATGGAAGTACACCCATAAACACGTGAGCACCTGTGCGTGGCGTGGGTTCGTCTTAACGCCACAACTTCCCGTGCCAACGTCTTAGCCATGAAGCTGATTTTGATTTGCTTGGACTGTTTGGTGATTGTGAAGCAAACTGACCGTCACAGTGGCCTGTAGGTGATCTTGCATTATCACTCTCACCCGCCTCTCCCACAGAATCAAAGGTTTTCATCAGTTTAATCCTAGTGAAGAGGCTCATTTTGATTAAAGGAGACGCATTATGCTCATGTACAGGTCAATAACTCAGTTTGGATGACGACTAGAAAAGGTTCACATGCTGAATTGTTTAAAAAGAATGCAGCAGCACTGCATTCCCATCCGTCGAAAAAAGCCTACTAGGCCTCCTTTAACAGAGCTGAACAAATTGCGTTATCCAAAAGAGAAGTACGACATTCATCTTAGCCCTAATGTTGCCACTTCAGCTGACAAGACGTCTGGACATTCAAGCCAGGACAAGAACTCTGAATATTACAACTGGGGGAATGGCGCCGACGTGCGCATCACAAATCATAGATGATGACTCAAACCAGCAGAGACTGCAGCCGAAGACGCAGCACAGAATGACAATCTGGCTAAAAGCTGTGTGCTATTCCTCACAAAATTGTGAACAGCAACTAACAGAAATACAAGCAAAGAGAGGTCAATATTGAGACGATCTGCCTTTACAAAGGTTCACGAGCCTCCCTTCAAACTAGATCATTTGAAGAGTATGAAGCCCTTTATTCTTTATCTTTTAGTAATATGTATATGTTCTCATTCAAATTAACAATTTGTAATTCATTATTTTAATACTAATCAAACTGTCTTTAATTGATGTCATCTAAATAAGAACTCAGTAATATTCTAGAAACATTTTTAGACTACAGATCTTTTGGAGGATTTTAGCATATCGTTTTTTGGGGGGGTTGTTCGTAGCATATTTTAAGGGCACAATGTCTGGCACTGTAGCTCCTGACATTTTGCTAACTGTCTCCTTGTTCTTTAAAGATTGTGCCATTTGTGCCGCAAATGATGGCTGCAGGGAGGAGGCAAAGTATCTTTGCACTTCTACAAAAAGAACAGGGAAGAACCGGCATCTTTTAAAGTCTGCTTTCCCTTTTCAGTTCTCCTCAGACGTTTTACTCAAGCATTTCAAAAGACTGTCACAATTAAGAACAGGTACTGTAGCTCACGATACCACCGGTATGCACTTTGCTTTATGCGCGTTCGCGTGCTGTGATGATTGCGCACTTTTAAACTCTGTAAACTGTTTAATTCTCTCATGAACATTATCATCTATTGTTTTTGCCAAAGCTGACAAGTGCAAAGCGTCTTTCTGAGTCATAACAATGCTGGATACGTCTGTCTGTATGTCTCTACCTCCTTATATGCCGCCTACACTCTTCTATTCTTCTGTCATAAATGGAGGAGCCCTATGAGGCATTGTGTGACACAGATCCAAGCTGACAGCTTGAAATAACAGTTAACAGCTCTTCTGCCTGGTTCCCTCTGACAAATTCACAGTGCTGTAATGTTAAATGGAGTGTACCGCAGACCAGGGAGCAGCGCAGGTGCTCTTTGACACCACACTGACTTCACCTCAAAGCCCTTATCCTACAGCTATGAGGGCTGCAGTACGTTGCACCAACCCTCCTCTTTTCACTCCGTCAGGTTCCACCATGTTAATTTCCAGCCGATGGCACCTGTCACCTTCTTCACTGTCACCTCTCTGCACTGACGTGGATGACTCGTGTGTTTTTCTTTTTCATTTTTTCTCATGTTTCCTGATTGGTATCTCTCAGAAACCGTCTGGTGGTGGGTGAAACTGTTTGCCAGGATGAGTTCTGCGTCCGCATTTGTGATGATGATCATCTTTAGTTAACTAATGTTAAATTACAAGTTTAGTTTTCTGTTTGTTTGGGGTTTTTTTTGCTTTATGCATGCAAAGCTGCGAAAAAGAAATGTATTGTAATTACTGTGATCTCTCTTCAGTGTCCCTCTCGCAGAACTGTATACGCTTGTTGGAAATGAGGCATGATTCAACTTTCTTAGGGTTATGTTAAGTTATTGAAAAAACTAAAGCAACCTGGGAGACAAACATGACCTGTTGACTTAATCAAGATACAAACAAAGGCTTGATTTATCTTTTTGTTAGATAAAAATCTAAGCGTATGGGGGACTCGTGACTTGAACCCTGGCCTATGGTGGTCTAAGGCTTCCTCATTATACCCCTGAAGATAAATGACTGCTGAACTTTCATCACTCAAAAATATATTGCCTCATCAAGAACAATACCCATTGATATGCACTACATCTGCACGCATCCACCAGAATTCATTTGGGGTTCAGTGTCTTGCCAAATGATGCTCCAATAAATAGACTGTAGAACTATGAACCATGACCATCTGATTGGTGGATGAGCGCTCTGTCTCCCGAGCCCATCCGCCCCATGTTTACCTGTGGAATGTTCCAAACTGTTTTTTTTACGGAGCATTCCAAAACTTCTCACAATCTTTTGTTGACCCTGCCCTGACATTTTGCTGGCACCGAATACAGAACAAATCCCTCTCGACTGTTTAACCCTAACTTAATATATGTCAAAAAGCAAATGATCACCTTCTGTTTTATTTCTTATACGCACTGTCCCCTCTTTTTTGGACTGGTGTTGTAGTGTCATATGTAGCAGCTAGGGTTGCATTTATGCTTTACCTTGGCTTGTTGTACTAATGTTTGACATTGGTTTGTGGTTTATATAGATAATTAGCTCATTATCAGAATGTGAAGAAACAACAGTTTTGGAACTATGTCACAGACCTCTGTAGCGGGGCAGAGATGTATGCTAAAGTTAGCATGCTATGTAGCTGGTTCTGGCCCATCCTGTCTCATAACAATACCTGGACCATTAGCTGTGCAGCTAACCCTGCTAACTAGGTACGGCTGTTAGTGGTTACTATTTAGTGATGATATGGTGGCTAATTCTTACATTTTGCACCTTTTAAACTTCCCTGCAATGTGAAGATCAGTCAGTTTTGGTGCCATATGGTGTGGGTCATTCTCCAGTGCCACTGTGTGCGTCATGTTTTGGACTTCTGGCATGGCCTTTGTGCGATTTTGTGCTCGTCGTATGCTTGTGTGTTCTGCAGAGGTGCTCTGGAGAGGCTGAGTGTGGCTTCAGTGTCGCCGGAGTTGCTGCCTTTAACACACCTACAGCGTGTTTGATCATCAGCGCCCGTTAAAATACTCTGGTCTTCACTCCGCTCGCTGCCGGATTCTTTTCTCTACTAGATGTGGTACATGGTCTCAAGGTAGCACACTTCTCAGCTAGAGCTTGTGTTACTTAAATTGCATTTTGTTTAACCTTGCTTCTCTTGCACCTCTCCACTATTCGAACAACATCCAGACCCATCTCCTTATCCACACTACGACGCAGTCTAATGCGCCTCTGCCACCAGCATTCACCGCCGTGGATCCATTGCGCCATTGCGAGTCTCCGATTCTACACCTGTGGAGCCATCTGCAGGAACCTGAGCCTCCTTCCACAACCAGCCGCCTGAGCATTTATAATACATTTCCCTGATACTATGTCCCTGTCTTGCCGTCGGCTTTTGAGTCCTACAAATTACATACTACAAACCATAACAGTCTGTACTGAACTGATACAGCTACAGTCTCCAAAAGGAAGTCTTTTGTGCCTTTGTATATCTATAATTTGTTTTGCTTTAACTAATGAAAATATAATCATAGGTTTTTCAGTAAATTATGTGAGTTTGGCTGGAGAACAAAAGATCCGGAGAAATAAACTGGATCTTTCACAATAGTCTTCTCTATTAAATAAACTGTTCTAATTTCCCTGTATTTCCCGAATACAAATGTGCCGCTCAAACAAAAAACAAACCCCTCCAACCTTTTGTGTCACGTCATGCATACATCTGTTAAAAACCCAATAATACATGACCCGTGTGTACGCCACATTTCTCATCAACAGAGCCATTGTGGTGGAACCCACCTTTCTGATTGCTTCCCCTTCTTTCTGTGCACATTTCTTTCATTTTCTCCAATGCTCTCCCCTATTCAGCTCTTTGTTTCAAAACAGCCACTTTAATTACTTTAGCCCCGCGATGTGAGCTTCGCGTGACGGCTTTCGCTCAAGCCTGCCATTGGGGAATATGGGGAGAGATGATTTGTATTAATGATGGGTGGCGACGGAGGGGAGATGACGAAAGGGAGGAAAATGATATGAGACAGAAGGAGAGGAGGAGCTGTCAGGAGAAATGTGGCTGATGAGCCCCAGATCATGGCTCAAATGAAGCTCGTCCAACCTTTTACCTCGCAGCCTATTATCAATTGTTTATCTGTCCATCAGGATGAGTTTTGCATGCTTGAGCCACATCTTCCAAGCTGCTCTGCCGTGTCTTTGCGCATATGCTGGGGGTTAACCTGAAATATTGAGTGGAGAGTCATTTTTTTTTTTTGAGAGAGAGAGCTGGGTAAAATATGCGTGCTGTTTGACTTTGAATTTGTTGGCCTACAGCGTGTCTGTGCCGGAGCAGCTCTCACCCATCCATCCACTTGCATTTTCACCGCTCTACACGAACGCTAACATGCTTTAGCTGTGGGCATCTCAGACTGCGAGGGACCTCATCGATCGCTGCTCATGCGAATCCGGAGGGTGTTAACAGACAAGAGGTGAGCTCACTTGTTCTCTAAGGCCCTCTCAGATGGTGAGGGCCTCCACGGAGCTTTGTCCAACGGGAGCTAAGTGTTGATCAATGCAGCGAGCGGGCGAGGGAGGACAGAGGGAGGGGAGTACAAACAGAGGAGAGAAAGGCCACTGCCATCGCTCTTCCATGACGCTGAGGATCTGGATCCGCTGGGCTCCCAGGCTAAATTAAAACAACCGGCGTCCCATTGATTCCAGCGCTGACAGGGACCATACATCACCCTACAGCCAGGGAGAGAGGAGGAGAGGCTAAAGAGAGGAAGAAGCCGAGGGAGGGGAGGTAATAGAGAAGCAAAGAACACGTTCGGGAAAGAAAATGATAACCAAAATGATAGGGGGAGAAAATAAATAAGTAGAGAGTAGCAATGAGAAAGGAACGTTCATTCTGTGGGGAAAGGAGGAAGGGTGGCAGACAGTGGAAAGGCGAGATGGAAGGAAGGGGATGGCAAACCAGACGTAAGCAATGGTCCACTGACAAGTCAATTTATTTCCCATGCATGGCCGAGGATTACTAAGAAGCAGAGAGACCTTTCTGGTGGAGAATTGGAGGTGGAGTCAAAGCAGACAGAGAGCAGTTGTGACTTAGTAAATACAGAGCTGTTGAGATGGAGAGTAGAAAGGCGAGAAATAATTGGGGGTTAGAATGAATTGCACCCTCTTCAATCTATTCAGTTGAGCCTTCAAAGTTAATGGCCTCTTATATCGCCCAACAATATCTTAAGAACCTCAATCTATCGTACTTGCTTATTTTAAATCCCCTCCATCCTTAGCACTGTATTACAAGAGGTATTTCACTGATTGACTCGGAAACGGCGGGGGTTATTCAGCTATTGTTCGTCTGCATCGAGCTCTTTGATGAGGTATTGGCATCCAGATAAGGTCTTGCAACAAGAATGGGAGTTTGACATGCGAGGTGAGCTGTGCTGTGACAATGGTAATGGTGAATTAAATAGGGCCTCACCGAGCACCGGTCCAGAAGAGAACCCTCTGTGTGGATGGTCTGACTCGGACTGTCGTAATTATCCTGTCATCCCTGATGTACTGCACGTACTTCACAGAGTTGCATCATGGCACACCATAAATATGCAAATCTGAGCTGATGGGCAGAGAGGTGTAACTTGTAACAGCTCACAGTAATGTGATTACTTTTTCGGCAACAAATAGTGCAAGGGAGTAGAATTTGGAATGCAGTTTTTAAATCGCAGTCACTAATGCCGCTACTGCTCTGTTACTTTGATCATTTCTGAGTCAGCCAGTTCCCAGTCTTGCACTTGAGGCATGTCATGAGCAGAACATTAGCAGAGCATCAGCTTCAGTGCTCTGTCTATATCTCCATAGATGCATATACAGGTGCAGTGTTGAGTTTGTAGTTTGCAGTGTTTTGTTTGCAAATATGAATACAGTAAAAGATTTTGGCCTGCTTGTTTCTGGGAAGTCTTTCTTCCATCGGGTTGCGCTGTTGCAAATGGTCTGCAATTTAAGTTTTGTGTTGTATTTCTTTTTTGCTTTGACATCATCATTACGCGAGACTGATGATAATTTTGGAATAAATGTCAAAGACAAAGCAAAGTTGAATGGATTAGCTTAGAAAAACCTGACATATAACTAAAATGCAACTAAGAGACACCGAGCGCTAATGCTGGTAGTAGCTGTAGAGGCACAGCTACTACCACATACGCAGGCATCTCGGAGGCTACTCTCTCACCAAGTCATTCCTTTTGAGGGGATTTTAGGTTATATGTCGCCAGTAGCATGAGCAATGGAAAAACCACAGCACCTGGCTTGATGTTAAGACTTTAAAGTTACGTTGTTTAGAGTGTAGGAAAGCAAAGGGCTTGCTGCTCTCCGAAAAGGGACTGGGTAGACACGTGGATCGATGGTGAAGTTAGTGGTCCTGACGCAAAGAGGCTCATAAGAAAAAGGTCCACAAACACAGGAGCAGCCAAGCACACACACACACACACAGTGTCAATGGAAAAACAGGTGAAAGAAAAATAAACCCTTCCAAATAGGTTTGTTGATTTGCAGGCTGACTTACGCCAGACAACAATAATCTCATTTAGAAAGAAATACAATATGGCAAAGGAAAGGCTATCATATAAAAAGCTGCCATTGCAGGAACTTACAGTAATGGCATTGAAGTTGGCAACTGCCACAAATCTTGCCATGCCTGCACAGAAATGGAATCAAGAGTTAGCATCACAATTTACCCCTTGTGGGCATCGTTATCCAATCATTTGTGAGAAGCCCTGATCAAGTGTCACAAAATGGTCAGATTATCATACATTATGGTACTTATGGCCTTATAAATCGTACACTGTGGGTGAAAATTATAACATAAATAGGCAAATTATAATACGTCTGGCAACACTGAGCACCTAACTAATAAAAAACTACTGCTTCTCCCGGAATCTCCACTTGTATTATGTTGCGCGCGTTTTGTTATCCTGTTTGCTAACGTTACCCTCTGGTAGGCCTATATTAGGAATCTCCTCCAGAGTTGGAGGGTGTGTGAATCCCAAAGCTTCACTTTAGAGGTGGAAATCATAATGCTGATTTGAAACAATTGGTTCAATTCAGTTGAAGAGAGTCATAGCAACTATGTTGTAAATTCACTTTAGTCCCCATAAGCAGTATTACATCCTTCAAAGGCACTTCAGTACAAACTCCAGCAAGAGAGAGCGCCACTGTTCGTAGCGCCAGGCTGTTGAGTCGTTTCATGGTCACAGGTGACACCTTCAGTTCAGCACAGAGGTACCCTATAAGAGCACTGGACGTTAGCAGCTTGGCAGCCTATATGTTTAATGACAGTTACCAAACCATGACTGTTTATGTGGCTTTAGCCAATCTTTTGATGAACTTGTTGTAAGTGATGTACTTCAGCCTACATTTTCCACTGCTGAAGATGGCACTCTCAGTTATCACTCAGGGGAGCTCCACTGCTAAAAGCTCCTGATTCCATCAGTGTTCAAGATGATTTAGTGTTAGCAGCTCTTTTTCAAGGTTATTTGATGAAAATTTGTTTTTACATGTGCTGAAGAACCTCTACTTCACTGTCAAGAGCATGCGGCTACCAGCGCAAGCGCTAAGGTGAAGGTGAAGGTTCAGGTTTGGTGCAATATGTTACTTGTGGGTGTGGGATACATGCTCATTCACAGGGACCCTTCATGGAGTTGTGCTTCGCAACAAAAGTCAACAAGTTAAAAAAATTTAAAAAATAAAAATTTTTTAAAAAACTTTTGTTGTTGAGAGTAGTTAGAAAAGTATCCAAAAAATCAGAGGCTAAAATGCTGGAACACACGTGCATTCACATGACCATGGGGGCACAAGCATCAGAAGTCTTAACCTTCAGTTAAAAGGTAATTCTGCTTATTTTCAGGCTGGCTTTATTGCCTTCCCCTCTAGAGCTGGCGAGGCCATGTTCTTTTTTTTTTTTCTTCAGTTTGTTTGTTTGCAGGCTGGCAAGATATCTCGACAAACTTGATTTGTGAAAAAAAAAAAGTTCGATCACAGGACAGGAAAAACAAATTGAGAAGAAGAAGCAAAGATCTTGTGTGTGACAGCTTGTTGACTCTGGTGAAGTCTTTGAGCTCTGTATGCATCTATTAGACATCCACCACACAAGAATCTGCTGCCAACAGCCTACCAATCTGAGAGCACAGAAGGCCACGACAGCTTTTGCCTGAGTTCAATGCTATTTAAATGATGTAGTGTAATACAATTACACACACTTGTTTTAAAGTTTGCCAAACTGAGCAGCATTTTAGGAATGTGCAGTATATCCCTCAAATTACAGACTGCAGATGGAACACACACATCAGGGCTGCAGCTGCCGTATAATGTCTACAGAGATTTAATCAGCTGAAAGGGAGCGACTTCATGTATCACTGGATGCAGTTGTGGAAGAAACACCCATTGACTGGATCCAACGATGTAGCCATGCAGCCATTACTGCAAGCAATTTTGGATTTTGTCTGTTAAAAGTTGTCTAGATGAAATATGTATATCACAGTGAGAGACAATAAATAGAACTATTTGTGTGAAATTGCTCGATGTGTGTTTCCCCACTGATAGAGCCTGTGGAGATATGAATGCATGTACTGCTAATGTAAAGTTTCTTTAGATTCTATTTTCAATCCCATGTTGTGACAACGCTGGGCATTTGCTCTGGTTAAGTTCAGGCACACAAAAAAAACAATTGGTTATGGTTAGGTATTCATATTTTTGACTTAATACACGGTTTTGGTAGCCACAAACTGGTAAGGCTGGTGATGTCCAGAGGTCTCATTAAAAGAACAAAAATAGACCCCACTTTCGATCAGAGAAACATCCTTTTTTTTACCACAAACACAGTGTGACACTTACAAAAGTTGAAACGCTGTGGTTGAACTTTGGTCACTGGCTTGTCACCTGTAACTTCGCCACCGTCCCCTCCATCTCCCGAAAAGAAAGTCAGGTCATAAACACAAAGTGAATTTCACATGAAAGGTTTTATTGAAGAAGTCAATATCGTACATAATCTATGACACGTGCAAATATAAACATATCATAGCACTGTTAAGTGCCAACAATGTATCCTAGAATAGCCTGCTGATTGGTGTCTACTAACTAGATAACCAACCCATGACCTTTGGCAGAAATGTGCACGTCTTTGTGCCACTTCTGTGTCATTTCTGTTTGAATCTGTCATCCTGGAGGTACCGGATGATTAAAAACTGGATTCCAGAAACGAACATAAATCTTCAGACTTGTATCTTTGTAAGGTTATGACTTACCCAGCGCTGCATCACGTTTTTGTCGTCTTTCACAACAAACTGCTGCTTGTGAAGTCTGCGGTCATTTGCATAGTTTAATGTTTTTGCAGTTTTAACTTCCGCCCCCTCACTTCATCATTTCCACAACTCTTGGAATCTCGAAATTCCTGAATAGAAGATGAATAGGAGCAAACTGTGCTTCGTCATCGCACTGTATACAGGAATCGCTTCATTGCCAGCACAGAGAGGAAGAGTGATTACAGCGACCTGCCACCGCACATGTGGCATGTGAGTATTGTAATAAGATAGACCTGAAGAAATTGGATTTTGGAAGACAGAAGCAGTGTCTGCAAAGTGAGTTTTACAGTGAGAGGGAAAAGTGGAATCATCCCTCACTCAGAGTCAGTGTGAGTGACAGTTGCTCTCTGAGTAAGAGTGCTAAGAGAGAGAGAGAGATAAACAAAATAAATGTATTTAATAATCAGTTATTACCCAATTAATCCACTGTGTCTCCCCAAACTCCATTATTGCCTGCACCAACAGAAGCTCCTCTCTCCCACAGACAACCCTGCTTCTGAAACGCCTCGCCAGTAGTCCCGCCTTAATTCCCCGACTTCGTGACATCGCGATATCTCACCATGTCACACATTTGCATAATGTATGCCTAGCGGCTATAAGGATTGATTTAGTACAGCTGCTCTGTTGTCGTTAGCAGTGCTGGGTCAGGCGTGTGTGAGCTGACCAATCACAGAAGACTGTGTATTTGTGAGGAGGGGCCTTCAAGAGACTGGAGCTGAAACAGAGCATTTCAGACTGAGGGGGAATACAGCGCTGCAGAAATGGACAGTCTAAGGAAACTGAAACTGAAAGCACTTAAACATACTCTTAGAGAAACCAAAAACAATGTACCTGAAAATGCGCATAATATGAGCTCTATTAATGCATCACCATGCGTTTTCTTACTTTTGAGTTGTTTTACTTTCTTGTCTTCTTTACAGTTTTTTAAAAGTGAATTCCTTTTACTTTTCCCTCTGTCTCTCATGTTTGATTTCTACTCTTCTTTTGAAACCCGGCTGAACCTTGTAGCTATGGCTGCAAATGAGGCTTCTCTAATGCTCATATCGATGCATGGGTGTGTGTGTGCGTGTGTGTGCGTGTGTGTCTATGAAACTTTCTCTATAAAAGTCTGGTCTTGATCCGGGGTTCATAAATCATTCACCGTGTCAGATGTTTTTGATGTTTGTTAAACCAAAGTTGTTTTATGTCTTACCTTTTTCTCTCCATGATTTTGTTTAGTGTTCTCTCCCTCTGCTTGATGCTGAAATAGACATTGAAAGGGCCATCAGTAAAGACTGAAGATAGATAAAAAGCATTTTACACAATAAATAATGAATCACAGATATGTGCAAAACACAATGACGCTATGCTAGGGCTGTATGAAACACTAAAGCCTAGCATATGATCATTTCCCATACAGGGCAAACATTGATGGTAGAAAACAAAAGAATCTGTATCTTTGCTCGTTGGTGTCTGACGAGCAAGTGGAAACCTCAGTGGATTAGGTGCAATAGGCTGACACCTGTCAATCAAATAAATTAGCGCATTTTCTTTTTCTGGTGAGACTACTTTTTCACGTTGGAATACATGAGGGGAGTTGGCGTTAGCTGTGCTGGCGGTGCAGTTAATCAGGCGAGTGGGAGAACCAAAAAAAAAACATGTGGATCCATCAGTAGAAGCCGTGCAGGCCAGCACCACAGATGTGAGTATCAGGGCCAAGCGGCTTAGCGCTAATAATCGCCAGGCTGAAGTTTCCGTAACAGAATTCTAAATGACGGGGCACTTGCACTACTACATTGTATTGAGAAAATCAGATTGAGATTGTGGAGGATGAAGTCGAGTGATAGAAAAATGGGAAAAAAGCTCTTATGGTAAGCTGTGTGGAGCTGTTCTGTTAAGCTAGCAGTGCAGCCACAGGTTTTCGTTTTAAAATAATGCCTACCTGTAATCCCCCCAACCCCCCCAAGTGAAATCTAGTCTGTCCTCTGAATGAAAAGCCTTTCCTCTGACTGCACCCGCCTCTCCCTTTAAGGAAAAGAAGGTTAAATATATTTCACTGGGCTTCGAATTATCACTCAAATAAGCAAGATCGCATGGTTGGGAAATACTGAAGTAACAGAAAGATAGAGGAGGACTGACATTGATGGATACAAGCCGTCCAGGCACAACCGGTACACAGACTAGAATATGAAATGATCCTTGACAAATCTGTGGCTGCTTTGATGTGGAACAAAGTCGGTGCGGACGGGAGAGCTTGAAAAACAAAGGACTTTACCCCACATGAACCTGCAGCAAACGTTACAGTCCACATGACCAATTAAACCCAAACAACATCCTTAACACATTACTGAATTTAATTAGGCTCTACTGTAGAGAGTTGTGGACTTCTGCATACCGAGCAAGTGTCTTTCTCCTTATCCTGTTAGTTGTATGAGCACAATTTTCTGCATATGAAAACTGTGATGAGATCATTTACTTTGTACGAGTGCAAGTATTACCTGAGTAAATATGTTCATGTCCATACTGGGGTTGAAGGAAAAGCCTCACTGGGTAGCTGACTGAAGTTTATTCATTTAAGTTCATGCAATTAAAACGTGTTCTGTAAATAGTTCTCTTACTCATGTGATCAAAAACATTGACCTGAAGCTCAATTCAAAGGCTTTGGGTTCCAACCCCGCCCATTCCAAGTACAGTTCCAGATCATTTAGTTGGGTGAACGATGTATCTGATACCGCCATGTTAGTGCTGTTTCTGGAACTTCAGAACAGTATATGTATAACTGCATCTTAAGCAAGCCGATTGAGGTGGTTTACACGGGTCCGAATTATGTTTTGAAACATATTATTATTTTGTTCACTTATTATTATTGTACGTCGGTTGGTTGGTTGGTTGGTTTATCGGTTCGTCAGCCGAATGACACGAAAAACTACTGAACGAATATCCACAAAACATGGGTGGGGGTTTTGTCTCTCTTTCTTTAACATTGTTTTTCAACATTTAAATTCATTTCTCAGGGAATAATGCATAGGTCTTTTTTTTGTTGATAAAAAAGTCTGGCATATGTTTGGGTGGAAAAATGAGAACAATTTGATGCGAATCCAAACAAAAGTCTGGATCTGGTAGATGTAAATACGTTTGATTTGATATTGGCTAAGTGCTCTAGTGCCCATTCTAGTTTCTGCATTAAGTGTCTTTACAGTTTTTCTTGTTTTTTACTATAACATTACCTTAAAGCAACTTTATCTAGAAATTTTTATTTTGAGCAATTTCAGACACCATTCGCCCTATTGCAAGACACTACCATGAAAACGAATTTGAATCTGTTGTTTTTTCTGTTTGTTTTAAGATAAAAACTTTACAAAATGTTGCTTGTGATTGGTCATTTTTAACGATGGACGATGAGCAACATTTAACATGATGTTTAAACACCAACACCCCAATATCACATTGGGCTTGGTTGAACAGATAGCGATAGAGCTAATGGTGTAATCGGTGATGTTGGATTACCCCAAATGGTCACTTTTTTCTCCCAGTCTGACCAACAGATTCAGCAAGAGGCTGAGATGGACCCAGCTGTTGCTGCATGAAAACTCAATCTGTGTAGGCATCCGTGCCTACACAGCGTGTGAAACCCCAATGAAATGGCACTTACAATGATGCCTTCCACAACATTAGCTAAAAGGTACTATTACTGTTTCGCTGTACTGCCATACCAGAACACCCACGGCTGTGGGAAGGGAGGAAATGGAGCCAGAGGAGAAAAACTGTAGGGTTTCAGAATCACTAGAGTCAGATTTATGATGCAATTTAGATGTAAGAAATCTTAAAATATGAAACTGTATAAACACCGCAGAGGAGCTGGAATTTCTATGTATACCCATTGGCCTACACGCTGAAATGTATATGGCTTTGCTGAACTGCTTTCCTTTCAGCATCCCTCGACCTGACTGACATGAGATATGTTGTATTGAGTGGTTATCAGCTTGTGGAAAGAAAGAAAAAGAACTGGGAGACATGTAACCGAGATGGATTTGTTTACAGAGCTCTTGTGATTGGCACTGCTTTGTTAGAATTGTCGGTTTCGGCGTCGATCCAGCAATTGTAAGTTCAGGCTTAAACCTGTAGTCCCGTGGCATTTTCTGGTTTGATGGAAATGGAAACGTGCCACTGGTCATCACAGTGAAAGCTATTCCAAGGCGCTTGGATGGCGCTCCAGGGTGAAACAACAGCACATGCACCCCCCCCCACCCCCACCTGGCCCCGTTCTCTCTGAGAGACAGGCAATATGGTAATGAGCGGAATGAACAGTGAGTCTCTGGGAAGACTTTCCTCTTGTCTCTCTGTGAGTGTATGTCTGAGCATGTGTGTGTGTGTCCAGCTGCTCTCTTGGCCACTGTGGCCATTACTGAGCAGCACCAAGCAGCAGAGCATGACACACACCAGCTGGATGTGCACACACCTCCACCGAGAGACGAGGCCTGTGCCAATGAGACGGAGGAGGCGGGTGGGGTGGGGGAGAAGATGAGAGACAGAGGTGCCACAGCCAAGGAGACACGAGGGGGTGAGGAGAGATCCATCCTCAAGGTAAGATGAAGAGGATTTAGCGCCGTGAGAATGACACTGACAAAGTCACCAACACCAGCGAACCCCCCCCGAAAAAACACGCTCTGCAAGGGAACACACATGTAATTGCACTCACAAATACATTATCCTGACCTCAATGTCAGATGGTTTGTGTGTGTGCATGCGTGCGTGACAAATTGTATGGGTTTGTGCGTATGTGTGTGTGTAGGTGGCCAGCGCCGAGGGAGAGAAATCTTCACCATGTGTCATATTGTCATGGTGACCATCAGAAGAGCCATAAATACAACTCTGATCTGCCGCATTAGGGGATGTCCAGATGTGTGTGTGTGTGCGCGCGTGTGTGTGCGTGTGCTGTATCTCCCAGACATATTGAGGCTGCCATCTACATCCACAAGGCATTTTCTCTCGCCCGTTTCTTTGCATCTTGCACAGATTTTCACAGGCACCTTTGCAAGTCATGAAGAAAAACATTATGCACGGTCGGATTTGGGATGGTAAAAAAGATTATTCGTATGCCAGAGGATAAATGTATTTTCTCTACTTGCCTCATTCCCTGCCCTCACTTCCAGCCCCTCTTCCATCTCTCCCTCTTACCTCATTTCGTATTCCTCAGTCCAGCCACATTATTCCTGCTCCCTCTCTCCTCCTCGCCGCTGTCTGGCCGGCTGACACGAAACGATAGAGCATTCTGTCATGGTGTTTGGAACACACTGAACATCACTTGTCAGCTGAGGGACGACAATGGCTGGCAAGGAGCGGAGTGTACGCAGGCAATGCTAGACGTTCTCTCCTCATCCCACTTCCGTCTTTGTTTAAATCCCATTATAGGCAGGCTGGAGTCCTCTTTTCTTGGCTGGAAGTCAATGAGTGCCTCACTCTGTGTTCAAAATGTTTTTGTGCAAGAGGCCAGAGATGCTAATTTCACTAAAGTCTCTGCTATCAAAAAGCATCAAATGCATCCAATATTGTTTGGCAATAAAAACCAAAGCCTCTTAAAAAGCTACTTACATCAATTAATTTTATGTGCAAGGAAAACAGCAACTTATGAATTTTCTTGTGCAGGGAAAGAAAAAGTAGTAGCAGTTCAAAGAATAATAATGAAGCATACACTGATCCTGAATGCCTCCCTCGTATGAACTGTTTAACATGGTGCCTAATACATTTCTAGGAATTTTGCGAGATTATTCCCAATGTTCCTAAAGATGGCCATACATCAGTTTGACAGCTAATATGGTTCCTACATTGTCAGAAAAGAAGATTTAGATTTGCACCTTTGGGGGTACATTGGCTTGTTACCAGGGCAGAACCCTCAAAGGTACATTTGTTGTACCCATAATCTTGGGTACTTACTTTTACCCTTGTGTGACTAGGACCTCTGATGTCATTTAAAAAAGGGTACATTTAGAAATATTGTTACATATATGTATATTTTGCTGCTTGAAAATAATTAGTGCCTTTTTGGTACTCAAAAGCTACACATAGTCACCCTGAGGTCCAATGTTTAGCCCTAGGGAGTACAATAGTGTAGACTATAAGTTTAGGGACAGAAATTGACTCTTAATTCGCAGTGGCACTGTGATGTCTCCATATGTTCCTTGGATATGTCCAATCTATTCAGGCATATTCAACTTTATTTTCATCTCTGTAATAATGGTTTCAATGATAGGGTTCTGATCCTCAATGACCAGCGAGTAAATTGGTTATTAAAAGAACAATTTCAGATTTTTCTGATCATTTTTCTCTTTTTCTCACACAAATATGCAGTACACGACTGAAGGTTGCTCAATAAAAACATCATCTTTAATCCTATTTGAGCCATTGGCTAACTTCATAGATTTGCTGCTGCACAAAGTGTCTTTTTTATTTAACATTAACCCACTTCTAGCACAAAATGCCCTTGTTGCATGGTCCATTTTTCCCTTGTATTTAAAGTTGCTTAACAGATTTCTAGTAACATGGTGGTTCCATTGTGGTCAAATGTCCATGTAATCTATGACAATACGACATTACCAGGACCTTGAAACAGTAACAGTAAAATGATATATTATGACCATTAATTGTGAGATTTAGACCTGTGTTTTTCCAAAGACATTAAAGACGAGACCCCCAAAAGCCAGTCCGGTTCTTTATCACAGCCATAGATGGGAGCACACAGTTTGGATTCACAGCAGTTCCTACCAATTCGGTGCGGCTGCAGACGGACTTCTAATGAGCTCGGAAGAGGAGGATGTCACCGGAACACACAGGATTACCAAGAAAGGTGAGGTTATTTAAAGATTAGACACTGAACTTGCATTCATTTAAGTTCTCTGGTGAGCTAAGCTTTCAAGTCATGGCACTGTGTATCAAGCTGTTAAAGAAGTTGGTGTCAAGAAACCAGGCACATGTGCAACAAAGGTACAACGAGTGGAAAAAAGCTTTATTTTGATGAAAAATCATCAGACTTTTTAAGCATTTAAATTTCTATTTTTTTCATCAGCTTTGACAGATATTTCTAAGCAGTTTGTTAGGTTATGGCTTTGTCCCCATTCATTTACTGTAGATACGAGCCTGCTATTGCCCGGTGGAATTGACAAATTGCTGCCCAGTGGCAAGACTTGCCCAAAAGGACTTTCCCACTGCAACATGCTAAAATTGTGCTTCATGGAATAACTTTTTTTCTTTTTTTTTCGTTCTTTGGGCAGAAATCAAGCTGAAAATGCACAGTGATGGGAATAACGGCATTATAATAAACGGCGTTACTAACAGCGTTAATTTTTTCAGTAACCGGTAATCTAACTAATTACTATTTCCATCGTTAGAACGCTATTACCGTTACCGACTATAAACTGTGGCGAAGCTACTCATTGAAGCTGTTGTCGTCCGACTTGGCTCTCAGTCACAGGAGCTGCAAAGCAGTTTTTTTTTCTCTTTGGTGCGGGAGGAGGGATCGGCGAGACAACCGCATAAGTGATGATGATTGGCTAAGGTAGAGTGAGAGTTCGTAAGCCAATCACAGGCACTGTTCGGTTTAAACACAAACCACACACGCACACAGCAGCCTCACACACACAAACTAGTGGAGGTAAGTTGCAGCAATGGCATTTTCAAAGTGGAAGTACAGACACTACTTTAATCTCCTGGAGGTAAAAGGTAAGGTTTCTGGGCTCTCTTCATCAAAAGATTCGGCGAGTAGTATGTTGACAAAAGAATTCTGCGGAGGCAAGGCTGGGTGGACTGATAGAGCAATCTTTATTGAAACAGACCCTAATGCCAGCATCCGATCCAGATACCTCAAAGGCAGGAACGTGCATGTGAAGCATTCGTTACGTCCCAGAGCGAAGTGTTTGTCCACGTCCGTTGTGAGCAACTCTAATCTAATGAAGCGCCTCTCAGCGGCACACGCTTCTACAAAACTAGTGGCCAAAAACACAGAACACTGTTGACATTGATAACAGGCCAGGTGTGGCTAACGTAAGCCCCGCTAACAAAGAAGGACACGGAGCCGTCCAAGCAGCTAAAGCTGGATTTTTCTGCTCCAGCTTCACAAAAACTTGTGACACAGACTGAACTAAATTTAATAATAGGCAGGTATGTTGTTGATGCTCCCAGTATAAACAGTTGACTCAGACTCCTTCAGAGCCCTCATTGGCAAAATACCGGGGAGAGCAGGTGTCGGCCCGCCATGCAAGAACGACATTTTCTAAATACATGGATGGCGAGTAGCTAAAATGAATGCTGAGCTCAAAAGGGGGAAGAAAAAAAAGTAACAGTCACTTTCCCTGGTAACTAGTTACTTTTATAGTGGAGTAATTCACTATAACCAATTGCTTTTTAAAAGTAACTTGCCCAACGCTGAAAATGTGACACGTGGCATGTTGTAGTCATGTTTCTGGCAGCCTGACTAATGTAACTCCAACATTGGCAGTCCTTCAGCTCTGCTGTTGTCTTCACCGAGCCTCGCAAAAATATCTCCGTTTTCAGCTGCTAAACGTTAGCCAACTAGCCACTAACTTGCCTGTTTGGTTCTCTAGGCACGTACTCAGACTCAAACCCAAATCTCTGAAATGTTCTGTGGGACTTTAAATGTATCCCATGTGAAGAGGATTTCAGGCTGTAACTCCAGGACTGCGTGGGTACTAGCCACATTTCAACCACATCTGCCTCTCTACTCGCTGCATTCCCATTTTCAATTTATTTTCTCATCTCCCTCTTACCTAGTTACCTGTCCCGATATGTTGCAGCCGGTCTAGCGGCGGCTGGCGCTGGTGCCAACATCTGTGTCAGTCAGGACTGGCCTATTTAGGGCAGCTAATTCATCATGGCCTGAGAGCTTACATACGGTACATATAATTACCCCCCAACGCAAACAAGACCCTCTCAGCCCGTGTGATTTATAGTCGTGTCAAGGGAGAGGAGACATGGAAACAAGGAAGGGATAGGCATGAGGCGGGGGATGAGAGGGGAAGAAAGGAGGGGGGGAATAGAGGTGAGCCTTGTGCAATAGGTGGAAATGAAGAAGAGGATTTTCTAAGAGGACAGGTGAAGCGCAAAGGGGCACGGAGAAGTATCAGACATCCGAGTCGGGACGTGGCTCAACAAATCCTCGGGTTAGACAATATTAATACTAGCTCTGCGTGTCAAAGTCAAGGATTTCTCCTCACTTCCCTTTTTCATTTTTATCCCTCTCAAACTATTTGCGAAGAATCCTCAAGGCTTCACATTTCTCATTTCAGAGTCGTATCCACTTTGACTCTCGGAGACAAGTGGGGCTCCGCCGTCGCCGCCAGGAAGACGGAGGTTCGCCCATTGTTTTCACAGTTGCCCCCCAGGGTGCTTATTTTAAAATGCATCACCGGCCTGTTTCAACCGCGGCAGTTGTATTGTACGGCTGAAGGCCGATTGAGGTGGCTATACGAGTGAAATGAAAAAAAAGAGGGGAGATGGAGGATACGAGCGTAACAATGAAAGATTTATGACAGGCATTGAGAGCAGGCGGTGGTTTTATCAGCCTATTATCAACCAAATCGCCCCCACTGAGATGTAGCACGCATCTACTCTGCTCTGCGCTCTCTCTGTTCTGCATCCTCACTCACTCCCTTTCCAGATCAGCGCTCAGCCCTGCTGCCATCACCATACATAACCCGACTTCCCCAACCTTACCTCTTACCTCTGCTTTAGTATTTACCCGCCTCCCATCGCTCCCCTCGTCTTCCTCCTCGTCTCTTTGACTTTGTGTCTCTTGCTCAGTCGACCCCTCTTGCCTCTCTTTTTCTCTCTCCAGCCCATTCTTGTGTCGCTGCTATATTGCTCTCACCCCCCCCCCCTTCTCCTCCACTCCATCCCCCCTATCCCCCAAGCCACTGGAGTATTTTCTGTCTACTTTGCTTACGCCGTCTGTTTTCCCCCTACAGCCTGCCTGTATATCTGCCTGCTCTTCGTAAGCCATGAGGGTTCTTAATAAAAAAAGGCAGTTCACCCTGCCTCTCTCTCTTGCCCTGCCTCCTTTTCGCCACGTCCCCCTCCCATTCTAACCCCCCACACCCCCACACCCCCACCCTGCTCTGAGCAAAGCAAGGCACCTAAGGGTGAGCAGGTTAATGTTCTGGCAGTTTGAGATACACTTGTGACATTTCAATCCGGCATCTGTTTTTATCGCAGCTGATTTAAGAAGTGCGAGGGAGTGTGAGGGGGTAATGGAGGGATGAAAGGAGGGATGGAGAGAGGGAAAAGGAGGAGGAGGAGGAGGAGGAGGGAGCCCATGGGATGGTGCAGCTACCCAGAGACTGTGGACTGTGTATAAGGCGCAGCAGGGGCTGTGGACCTGCAGTTGCAGATCAGTTTATAAATGGAAGCATATGGTCATGTCGCCCCCAAGTGGCAGGTAGCAGAACTCCTGGAGCAGGGACAAACTGCGGCAGTGCAACAGACAAAATAACAGCATGTAGTCTCGGGGTCGCTGGAGATGGAGTGAGCAAAAATGCAAGCATGCCTGAAATAACGTCCTATTATGTTGGCAGAGCGCTGCGGCGCAATCTGTATTCTCCCTGGCGTCGATCATGACCTTTTGAAAGGAATACAAATACCTGCGAAGAGTTGATAAAAGCTGTTGCATGCAGACCGGCGATTACAGAAGGAGGCAGAGAAAAAAAAAATCGTGTGAGCAAAACAGCCAGTGGCAGAGCGAGAGGCCAGGTGAGGACAAAAGCAGAGCGGCATTGGAAACGCAGACCCCAGCTCTCAGGAAAGTGAAGCAGCCAGAGAATCCGATAAAGAAATTGAAACAGAACTCCAGAGGTTTGACCGAGTGAAAAGAAAAAGGATGAAGGGAAACTGTGTGAGAGAGAGAGAGAGAGAGAGCAGCCAGACTTCCAATGAGCACAAAGTGAGGGTGGTAGAAAAGAGTCGGCAAGTAAGAGAAATTGAGCAGATATGACAAAATAAGTGAATTAGCAGGAAACCGGGCTGTGGACGAGGGAGGGGGGGAGGAAGGACAGACGGGTTATGGTGCGAAGGGTGGTCGGATGGAGGGGACTGCCACACGCCGCCGTCAGCCAGCGCCTTCTCCGAAGTTTCATTTGATATGAATTCAATAAGCAGCAGCCCATCTCCGTGCCCCGGGTGTAATTACCGGCAGAACAGCGGAGGCATTGTGGGCTTCGCCGTCGCCTAAACGCCTCCCTGCTCGCTTCCAGGTCAGCACTGATCTTGTCTGAGAATGTCAATTATCGTCTTAAACACCGTCTGAGGAGCAAGAGGAGAGGGGGAGGGGGGTTGGAACGACGGAGGATGGCGAGTTAGGGTGGAAGTATTTGCCCAACGTCACAGCTTAAGAAAAAAGGGGGAGGAAGTGTACAAAAGATAAGGCTGCAGGCTAGAATACTAATGGGTTCCCCTTCATTGTTTGATATGAGATAGAAGGCAAGAGAGGAAGGCTTGCCGTATTCCCTGTGCCACTTCACTTAATGTCCCATCATCTTGTTCCCTTTGCACAATTCATGGCACAGTGGAGGTGAAATGAGGCCGAGGTGGAGGGGTATAACATGTGGTCTGTTTGCAGCCCAGCAGGAATTATATCCACTCTGGACGATTCGCCACAATGAGAGTCTAATCCTATGCCTACATTAAGTGCCGATGCAGGAAGTGTCGTGTACTTTAAGTAGCAGGAGTGAAGCTAAGCGTGTGAAGGTTAGGGTGGTCAATAGGCATGCTGTGCATCAGATTTTCACATATTTGATTGGAGTCCGGGTCTCATCGCAGTCATGCATTTAAACACTTCATAGCGTTTTAAACTTCAGTGTGGGACTTGACGAAAATGGTTCAATACAGACTGCATTATCAGGAAATAGCATCGATGTATGTCGTACTTTGGTTTTAGCAACTGGCCATGTCAGTATGCTACCAAACTGCTTGCCCGATGGTTGGACAATGTCTCAAACTCCCTTGCAGCACATCTTTTTAACAATGGAATTGAGGACTGCGACTGACAATTGGAGTTCACAGCCACCTTTCACGGCAAGTTAGGTTAAGAATATTGCAGTGTAGGTTACATTCTTCATCGGGTCAAACTTTCAAAATAAAGCGAGCTCACAAAGAGTAAACATATCATGACATACAGTAGTATGACCTTTGTATTGCTATTAACATTGTTAGGCAGTCACAGTTGGTTTTGTTAAGACACAAGAACTGCATGGTTAATCTCAGGCTTACCCTCCTTAGCAGTAGGAAGATTGTGTATATATTCCTGAATCCTTCCAACCATCCATTCATCTTTCATCTATAAACTATCCATCAAGGATTACGGTTCGTGGCCTCTGACGGAGCACTTTCACCAGCAGTGCCTGTCAGCCTCGATGTTTCCATCAAACGATTTGTGTTTACTCTGATTGCAACTGTTTGAATTCACTGCTGTGCATTCTGATAATTCTTAGCGTATGCACTGATAATGCATGCACTACTATTAATATTGTTTGGCCCTGTATGAAGCCACCTGTCAGTGAGGTTTTTCATAATGAAAACATGTGATCGATAACTGAATCCAATGAATGTTATTGCATTTCGCTCAAGCAACAAGATCTCGGAGTAGCTTTCTGCCCGTACTCTAAATGGCAGCAAACACGTATGCATCACAGATTAGGTGTGATCCTGGGGTAATGCACGTCTATATCCATCCCTCCGAGCATCCATCACTGAATCCATCCATCTATTCCGACATCAGGCCAGCTTTATTGAAACCCATTCATCCACCTCGGCTTCCTTCCCTTGCCTCCTTTGGCCCCGCAACCCCCCAACCCAACCCAACCCCCCCCCACCACCCCACCCTTCCCTCCCCTTTGGTGAGTGCCAGTGGGAGTGGTCCGTCCTTGATCTGCTCTCAGAACAAACAGCCTGGTAAACATCATGAAACATTTAAAGGAGGCAGAGCAGCCTTCTCTCTAATTCACACAGGCAACCCGGAGATGCACAAAAACAGCTGCTCCCATAGCTCGCCCCTGCGGAGAGCTTTCACTCTGCGTGTGTGCACGCATGTACTGTATATGCCTTTACGTACGTGGGAGTTCAGATGTGTGCGCGAGGATTAGGCATGTATGTTTGTGCATACGCGACAGTGATGTCTATCCGTGTTTGTATAAGAAGGTGCTTTTCTTTTCATACCACAAGTATCTAGGACTAAGTCGGCGGTCTTAACGAGAGAAAATCACACCCAAGCTCTGTAGAATAAGTTGGCATATGTGGGCAGATTAACATATTTGGCAAGTGCCTCGTCGGGGCGTGTGAGAAAACAAATGAACGGATTAGAATCACAACTCACTCAGCTGGAGGTCTGCGTCAGTGCCTTGTACGAGACAAAACCCTCTTCGCTGATTCCTTCTAACTCTGGCACAGGAGACTGTCTTGTGTTCGACATTCGTAGTTATTTGTAAAGCTGGGTAGCCTCGGTGGCTGGGCAAAAGGGAGTGAAGCTGCTATGAGGTCTCACCTGTAAACATCTCACAATTTTGCACCTCCCTCAAGCCCACAGACGTTTACATCTTGTCAAAGTGTGATGTCCCGACAACACCTTCCCTCGCCTTTTGCTGTACAGTATAGTTCCAAATGTGCTCTTGCCGGTCTCCCAAAACATCATATTTTGTTGTTGTTTTTCCCTGAAAATCAATACGTTGATTACCGGGAAGTGCAGGTTTTCGGAAGGCCACGTTTTTTGAGCCAGTGGACAGGTTCCCTGCTCTTTCCTCTCCTGTCTTTTCACTGTGAAATATCCATTAAAATCAATGAATAATGAATTAAGGCGTGCAGCCTCTTACTCCCTTTAATAAAATGTAGCAAGCGGAACAGCTTATTCAGTAATGTCACGCATAATTAGCCGCGCCGCCTAGACCACCTTCATGCAGTAATCTTTCGAGGCCTGACCTGCATTCTGTTTCCCCTCTTTTTTTTTCTCCCTGCGCTCATCCTTCGCTCATCTCCATCTCCTCTGTCACAGACCTCCCTATGTGTTTCTCCATCTCTCTTTCTCCCCCCCCCCCCCTCTCTCTCTCTCTCAGCCTTTCCCTCTGTTTAGCTCGTTTGGATTTTGTGCTGAGATCATAAACCAAGAAAATCCCTTCAAGTGTGCGGCTCAGACGACATTCACGCGAGCACACTGCTCAGATGAAGACAACAAACAAGCGTGAGTGGGTGAGCACTTGCAATGATAATAGGCCCCCCGTGTTGAGCAGACTCCCATGTGGTGTGGCAAACTGTTTACTCAGAAAATTTGCGAAAAGTGTACATATGACGGCATACGTTCCATATCAAGGCCCGTGAAATCTCTTTGCAGACTAAACATTTGAACACTTCACAAAGCCAGAATGAAGCATCAGTATTAAAAACATCATCTCTATTGTGTATCAGTAGACCATTGCAGCAGTGCTGTGTGGGCTTCAGTGTAAGCCACAGCGCGGCAGCTACTTACACTACGATCAATACTACTAGGCCCTGTTAGGAGGGGATCGATCAGCTTAGGACTTGATGTGGAACAGTCTCTTTCTCTCGATATCTCTCTGTTTCTCTGTCTGTCTTTCTCCATTTTCCCTGACTCTGTTCTCTGCCTCGCACCATCATTGATCGCGAGGCGATGATAGGGAGCGTATCTTCTCTGTAGGGGTGAAGAGGTCAATGCTAAGCCTGGCTGAGACTCCTAATGATCGGGACGGCGCGGGGAAAGAAGGATGGAAGCGAGGAAACCGCTAACCTGCGCGAATCTGCATGAGCGAGAAAGCACGCCGCCCCTTTTGTCGAGACGAGCTCGTGCTCACCGCTGACACTGCGGAGGCTTCAAGTTGAGAATATCACCTGCTGCAAAGGGTTGGGCTGAGGCTGGCTTCCCTCACAGCGGGGTCTGGTTAGTCCAAACTAATTGCAAGGACCACTGATGCATATGAAAGAGAGAGAGAGAGGGTACACACAGACAGATGCCAAATGAAAGGCACCGTCTCCTGCTGCTGCTGCCGGCCGGCACCTGGATAAGAGAATTTAGATCACATTCTCTGACATTCACCGGTTTGGATGAACGATGTGGAGTGTTTACAGCTGAACAAAAGCCGAAAGTACAACATGGCATCAGGCGTGTATTTAACTTGAAAACCCCTCTCAAAAACCAACCGACTTTACATGTGTTCGAAAGGGTCCGACTGGCAAAACTCAAGCCTCAGGAGTGGTGCAGCGTGAATAGCTTTCACTCAAGAAAGCAATAACATTTTGCTCAATGTTATTGTGATGTTTAAAGCCAGACAGACAACTTCACCACCACTACTGAAATAAAGTGCTCAATTTCTTTTCCTACCCCTACTGCTTCTACTTTCTGACATCCATTCAAAAATCCCAGTAAAAAAAAAATAAAACTACAAAACTACAAGTGGAGCAGGTCTTTGTCTGTCTGTCTCTGTGAAGGACAGTAGCTTCAGTATTAACATCCACATGTGATCCGGTCACAAGTGGACAGCTTTAGGCCCGAGAGTACACACACGGCTCTATAGTCAAATAAACATATATATAAATGGGACAGCAAACACATTTTTATTTTTTTTATATAAATAAGGAAATTTCCTCAAGCATAATGTTAGCCGAGCTAACAAGCAGGCCTGACAGCTGATCATTTATTGCAGACGGCTTTTCACAGCATTTGTAAAACTTCTAACTCCATAACTCACAAAATTGAGCGATTTCTAAAGGAGGTCTGGGGACTTTCTCCACTGGCTTTAAGTAGTTGCCTATATTTTGGCCACTGTTTACTGTCTTTGCGAAATTTGACATGTTTACTTTATGTTTACCGTCAGTTAAATGCTGTCTCTCTTCATAAATTTCGTGTAAATGATGCATTTAGTTTAGGCAGTTTGTTTGAACAGCAGCTAAATGTTGGCAGGCAAGATGCAATTTAGACACAGACAGGCTTTTACAGCCGTGCTGCAACAAGCTGATACTTTGGAGAAGGAAGGAAACAACTTAATGTATTGCATTTAATGCTAAATTTACAAGAAGGCATGGATACGTCTGAATTTGTTGTAGGCGTTTCGCAAAGTTAATCAGTTTTCTCCTTATTAAACAACTCTCAAAATAACACAATTTGTAAGGGAGTCTGGGGATATTGCATGTATAAGTTCAATGCTCAGTTGAAGCAGTGTGGAATTGATTCTGCCTGCTGTTGTGGCTTCTTCCGCTTGTCCCGTGGAGGCCTTCGGGTAAAACGATGAAATGCGTCCTCAATGCGCCACATTTGTACAGAACTCGGAGATATCCACTTGTGATTGGCTCGCTCAAAACGCGTGTTAAGTAGCCGCTGTAACTTAGACCCTATACGTAGCAGTATTTTATATCAAAAGATCCATGATGCACTGCTGCTATTGTCAGAGCTCAACCTTCCTCTCGGAATCAGATGAATTGGTAAGCATATTACAAGGTAATGCAGAAGTAGAGTTATAAAAAAAGAAGAAACTCCACCATGACCTTTTGGAGTGGCATCATCTCACTACATAGAATCATTGAATAGCCTGTATATAGTGGACACATACAGCGATATGTCCTTCACTGGTTTCATATGGTTTCACGGCTCACATCTCACGTGTGCCTTGCTAGCATATCTGCAACCCAAGGTATCATTATGGCTTCTGGCCTGTTTTGTCCTGACTTGTACGTGGGTGTAACTTTATATTTCTACCGGGCTGCGAGCTCAGTCAAACTCCTGCTGAGCACACAGAGGTACTTCGAATTAACTCATCGAGTGTAGACACTGCCGGAGGATGAGCTGCTCCCGTTGTTCTGCTTAAGTGTGCGCAGATGCACTGTGCCACAGTTTCTATTTCATTTTCTTCACCTTCGCGGTTCTTGAGACACACCAATAAATACCATGCTGACAAAGTTATGAATTTTTTTTTTTGAGTTTATTGCATCCCATGGTTGGAGGAAAGCTAAGGTAATGCAGGAGGGATGGATTGAGGAGGGATGGTGGTGGGATAAAAGGATGAAGGTCATTTGTTGAGGGATGGGAGAAGAGGATGTTGAGTCGTGGGAGGATGAATGATGGACAGGCGTCGGCTAGAGATTGGAGGACGGAAGGGAAACAGTCAGGAGGAGTCTCAGAATGTGGGAAACCATCGCTTCTCTCACACCTGATTTTGCTTTGGTGGTGCCCCCACGGTTTCTGAATTCAGACGAGAGACAGAGGGGGGAGAAACAAAAAGAGTAAATCGGTTTCTGAAAACCAATGCTTTAGGTTAGAATTCTGGGCCGAATCACAACCCAAAGTGAAACCACCTCTATGGGGGATCGGATGAACTATCGGCCTGTCACGTCTGTCACTGTCTAACTGCAAACCTTCAGCTCAACGAACCATAAGACATAGCCGAAGCTACAACTCCATCCACAAAAGCCTACAGTGCTGTTCTTTGCTCCTCTTTCAGAAAGAGCAAATACACTCTGGCTCTGATATAACTGATGCTATAGCAGCGTCCGTGTTCACCTCTTTTGGACCCGCCGTTGTTGTTTTCAAATGAATGGTCGCTTCTATCGCAAACCTAAACCCAAGCCTGTAGCTTCCAATAGTTCCTCATATGATGCTGGTTGGTCAGACTGTGTCACAGACACAAATGCACAACTTGAAGCCCTCCAAGAGTGTTTCTTAAAGGGATCTCTTGACCTTGCATGATCTCATGCATCCAGTTGCCTCGAAATGTAGCCATTGTTTAAGATAGTTTAGATTGTTTGTTTAGAAGGACCAGTATGGTCACTAAGAAACACTACACCACTAAGTAGACCGTGGCTATAGGATGATGGGTTCAAAAATGGTGAGGTCACCAGATCTAAGGGCCGCTTATGGGGTGAGGTACCTCATTGTGGCACTGTCCCCAAAACTGACCTCAAACAAACAACAGTCGTCGCTCCTCATAACAACACTCCGTAGCTGCAGTGAGTGTATCCACACTCTGTTGAGGGACATAACTAATTTACGTTGAAAACATTAAGAATGCTTATGTAACTAATCCTGACAGTTGAATCATTACTGCCATGTCTTCTTAGCAGCACAAGTGCGACTGTCCAATATTCGGAGGCGAAGAAAGATGAATTAGAAGATCAGAGAGAGACGGTGGCTTACCAGATGTATAAATAAACTCGCGCCACACTGGCATGGTATTTTGGGGGTTATGTAAAGGGGCTAATCACGGGTATGTCTGTGTTTTTTCGCTGACCACTTTGAAACAAATCTAAAAGCCTCAGGCTGAGGCAGAATGATACCTTGGCTTCCTTGGTCTGCAGGCTCCCCTGGACTGCTGGTGCAGATTTAGTCAACAATTTGTCGGTTAGAAAAATAGGAGCTGCAGTTCTTTCTCTTGTTTTCGTTTTGGCCATTATTTACTTGTAAAATGAAAGGAAAGGAGGGGAAATATAGTGTGCTCCTCTGTCTAACCCATTTTCAAATCCTGTCTGTTATGCTCCGACACTCACAACAGTCTAACAGAAATGAAAAGACACGGCAACATGAGTTTTGCTTTCCTGACAACAGCGAGCAGCTACATAAATGTCTGACAAGTAGCTTACTTTCACACAATTTCAGCCTACTTCTGAACACATTTATTTGCTAATTTATTTGACATATGTTTCCTTAACACGAAATAGTGTCTATGTTGCATTACCAATTTTGAGTCGACTTACAGAACGTTTTTTTTTGTTTCCTTTTCACATTTGCAGGTATGAATACAGATGCAGAAAGGTGCCTGTGACAGTCTAGGCAACATGGTGACACGAGAGACGCTGCTGCATTGTGACCTCAGCACAGTGCATTGTGTTCACCTCTCGTAATACCGCAGTCAAAGAATTTCATGGACATAATGTACAGCTTCTCTGAAAGCGGGGCGGCCGTACTCCCTCCTGTTTGTGTTCGCGTCACTTTCCAACTCAAACTCTCGCCCTTGTGCGAGCTTCATCATTAGGGTGGAGAAAATTAGGTGAACCTGCGGCCATGTGATGCTTTGTATCGGCAGACCTGCTGATAACATGCTAGCAAGCTCCAAAAACAAACCCGCTCTAATGATCTCTCAAAATGTTAGAAGTGTTATTGCGCACTGAAGCCAATTAACCATGGATGTGGCGGATTGCTGTTGAGATAACGAGCCTGGAAGGGACAGCACCGGGCCACCGTCTGAGCCCTATGTTAATGAGCCAACGCTTTCATTAAACCTGCCACCATCGGCTGTCAGAAGTATCCTGAACTCCTGGTGTGCTTCGTTTACCTGGCAGACAGTTCGATTAGCCTAAAAGCCTCCGACTCAGGGCTGATTTACATTTCCACTGTCTGGTTTTTGGAAATGCAGCCCAAGATTAAACCTCTCAGAGATGTACAGTGTGCTGAGTGTGGTCGTAAATCTACCCACCTTGACTAACACTGACGTGCAGCAGCCCGTTCTATGCATACACGCGTCTCTACCAAACTTTTTTTTTGTGGCCATTCAAGAGGAGTTTTGGGTCCCTATGCGGTTAAAAGTGTCAATATAACAGACAAGCGTAAGGCAGACGGAGCACTGCGGTTACAGCTGAGATACATAGTGCTGATATTGCTCATATTGATTTGATTATAAACACCCCGTGAGTGTGTTGGTGCAAGCATGTGTGTGTGTGTGTGTGTGTGTGAGCATACTCATATTGATTAAGTCAGACACTCGCTGTGGTGTGTGTGTCGTATGTGCTTTATGACCCGCTGTAATTAGCTACAGAGCCACTGGAGGACATGCAGATGCCTCCATTTCCTCTTCATATTGGCCTGTAAAACTCCTCTTCATGGTAATGTGGTTTTGGCTCTGCTGGTGCATTCCGAGGTGTTTACCTGCCTCTGTTATTACAGTGTGTGTGTGTGTGTTTGTTTGGGACATGTGTGCACACACATTTTGCAGGATGAGCTATCTGAGCTGATAAACGGAGGGAAAAGTCATGGGCAATGCTAACTGGTGATATGTATTCCAGGTGTGTCTCCGTAATCTCTTAAAGTGCAGTTTTGCATTTGAAAGCAGATTGCATGCCCGTGCAGCCCTTCGGCAATTACGAGGCAAGTGTCAACAGTCGACCTTGGCCAAGTCTTAATGCTCCTCTGGACGTCTCCAGCCCTTGAACTAACGACATCACTTCCTGGGTCTTAAGAGACAGCGATGTGAAGAGTTTTTTGTCCTTTTTT
>CAEMYA010002140.1:6812971-6831026 GCA_903131615.1 Diplodus sargus | reverse complement strand
CGTCTGAGAAAAGAACGGCATCCGAGATTGATTAACGAGAGGATCATCCGCCCTTTGAAACAAGTTGCCACCCACATCATTCCCTCTCCCCTTGAGGTAGCTCTAAAATGTTGGTGGCGCCTGGTCTATAGCCATGCATTAGTGGAGAGCATGTATGTATTAAGGATAATGTGGCTCCAGCATCAGAATCAGTGGCTCATATAAAAAATAAAACAAAATCATAAAATTGCCTAGATCTTCTGCATAGCTTTTACACAGTGGGGCAAATTCTCCACCAAAGACCCCCACCTGTCGAGCCAGCTGACTGCCAGTGAAGCCCACCGCTAGCTTGAATTAGGTTAATCCTGCGGCTCTTCCAAAAGTCATCGTACCAAATGGGTCGAATTCTGAAGTCATGTCACAGGAGGCGCGACACTAAAAACATGCATCCGCCCTACAGCCTCATCCTTCATAATGTAAGATTATGGGGTTAAGTCTTTTTGGCCCAGTGTGCATCATCTGATGTTGTAATTACATCATAGCCACGATGTCAGGTCGGCTTCAAAGGTCAGCACACATCCTGGCGGCTTAGTGGAGAGACGTCTGACGTAGAAACAGGGCTGCAACATTTGGACTCTAAGCAGTTAGCTCATAAGCATTGCTCAAGGGCACCTAGGCAGTGCCCAGCCCACGCTCTGTGACATGGTCCGGACCAGCCATCCACTTGGGTCCGAGGCCAAGACAGAGCTGCTGCAACACAAACACTACCTGCAGTAAATATGCACAATATTGAGCTTCTGTCTATAAGACAGGTCTCTGCTGCCTGTTCGGTGATGAGTCCAGTTAAGCTCAACCAGCAATAAGAGGCGCAAAATTCAGGGGAATTTCTTTCAGCTCCCGTCTAGGGTAGAATTACAGGATTCCGGCTGGAAATCATCAAAGTGTTCTCTCGCGTTGTCTTAAATGATGTGTTTTCTGTATGTTTGCAGTGCCCACCGGACGCTCCCAAGAGCCGGCGCGCTGCTGAGAACGACCTGTTGGAAAACACTTTTAATGAGGTAAATCAAAGCCTGCATTCACCCACCAGCACGCAAACGCACACAAAGGGAGACGTTTCAGCAAAAAGCCATGCCGCCACATGTGATCACACACAAAACCACACACGCCAGACGCCGAAACTACACTTGCAACGGTCGTTTTAAAATCAATGACAAGCCCATAACCACCGGTAATGAATTGAAGGGCAAGCGTTACTGTGTGTTCCACAAACACCGACACTTCCATCCTAAATTATCGCCCGCACATGGTTGCCGTTAGACCCAGACTCAACATGTACCGACACAGACAAGCACTTGGCCTACACAGCTTTTGTTCTTCAGACAGTTTGAGTCGCTTTAGATGCTCCTGCTGGCAAGCGAACGCAGGCTTGCAGGACTCAGACCAAATGCCGTGGTTGTTTTCCCTTGAAACTCTGCCGTGGAAAACACGTCTTCTACCCTGCTGCAGCCTGAGTTTTATACGACTTCAGTACAGTTAAGTCTGCCGGTAGCAATCGTTCAAAGTGTTGGCGGGCAGCGTCGAACGCATGACAAATAGAGCCTTATGCAACACATGGGAGCACTTTTTCCAGAAATTTCCGTGGTGTTTTTTTTTACGGTTGCTTCAACGCAGCCCTGATACATGAAGTTTGCCCGGTATAACGTAAAGGCAATTTATTTTTGTTTCCACACCCGCGTGTTTCATCATTCATATTAATGGGATCTGTATCCAATTATCTATTCATTAGGGGCTGATGTTTGTCTTGAGGAGTGCTGGTGTTAACTTAGAGCTCTGGCAGACTTCAGGGCACAGTGATCAATCCCAGAGATGGCTTCAGCCAGACACAGTTACAATAACTCAGCCATCTCGCTCTGCGTCTCCTTCTCTCTCTCACCTGTCATCCTGTCTCCCCTTCTCCTTTGCTATCAGGTGCTGCAGACTGCCTGTTAGCTGACTGTTATGTATGTATTATGATGTTTAGCCTTCCATTTTCCTCTGCCGTGAATGCAGCCCGGACACATTTCTGTCCTCATTTGCCTTATTTTTTTTTTATCTCTTCTGGCTCCTTTTTCGTTCACTCTTTCACAACCATGTAGAGACATGCACCCACATGCAGAGACTAACTTAAAAGGCTTTGTATCTGTATTTTTAGCTTTTTTACACAGTAAATGAACAATGTAATCCAAGATTCCAGTGTGCAGGCCAGATGTTAGTGAGCTATTGCGCTGCTTCCATTAAACTAAGCCCCACTGAGTGACAGCTTGTTTAACTCCGCGTACGTGGAATGTCATGTGTTCTGTATGTGGAGCTGTGCAGTATGGCTATGAAGTGAAGACAGGGTAAACTGGGGTCAACTACTGTTGAATCACCTTCACTGTGGATCTTTGCTCCTTTACGGTGTCCTCCTTTTTTTTCTCCTGAGTTGAAATTCTGGTTTTACACAAGAAAGCCGGTTCACAGGTCCGGACAACAACTGAATGTGTGGAAAAAACATTGTTTTAAGCCTTTTGTGGCTGCAGAGGGCACTGCGCAAGGTCTGATACACAGCCTCAAGTGATATCACTTGGGTCTGTGCACGGTGGGGCTAGATATTTAAAGGTGCAGTATGTAAGAATCAGGTCCCTGTTAAATTCATACTCAAAACAAACAGGGGGCAGCATACCACCAGAATAACTGCTTACCGCTGACAACTGAAGCTGCCTTTAGCTACTTAGCTTCAGTTACTCATGCAGCTAGCAGTCCAGCGTTGGTGTTCATACCGTTAGCACAGGAGCTTAGGATCGGTACGAGCCAGGGCTAGCTCGTGAGCACGCTAACGTCAGTCCATATCGCTGCACCAAATACAAAAACATCACAATGTCGAAACTGTTATTTCTTCACTTCTTTTGACATTTTACTTTTTTTGTTTTTAATCTTTTCAACAAAATTTCTGAGATATTGCACCTTTAAAGTTCAATCATAGAGACCTCTCTAGTCTGCTCTTCATCTCTGCTGCTAGCTTATCACATGTAAATCCCTGACCAACAGTCAGCGGTTGAGTGGCATCGTGGGTAATGTAGGAACCAGGTTTTGACAAATGACGCTGGCTATGCAACGACTCTGAATACCACACCACCCACCAGCGCCTTTAAATCAAATTTTCTCTGAACACAGCCTTACATGCATTGATCCTCTAATGTAATGCCCAGCAAGAAGGCAAATAAGCATCTTGCAAAGTGTTGAACTTCTATTTAAAGGCTGGAAAAGCCATCTCATTCTGCACTATCAGATACTACTGGGCTACATATAAATTCTGTCACAACTTGTTCCAACTCTTCATCAAAGCTAAGTGATGCTTATGAAATATTCAACTCAAGACTCAACTCAATACATGTGTTTGATGTTTATTCCATCAAGCTGAAATATTCTGGCTAACTTGTTCATCATTTTGAACGCGTCCTCAAGATAAAGCCTGACATATGTTGTATGTATATGTTGTTCTTTTGAAACAATTTCTCTAGAATTTATATCTGTTTTTGCTTCTGTTTTTTACTTTAGCTGTTTAGTACCAGTTTGTCATTGAGGATTATGGAACTTATTTAAACAATCTGTGCAACAACTAACCCAATCCAGTTTGGTGCGGAGGTGTGTGTGTGTGTGTGTGGATCATTGCTTGGATCTGTCTGTGGATCACGGCGGTCACTGCCCTCCTGAGGTATTACAAGTCTCAACCACTGTTTCGTAACTTACCGACATTGTAAACATATTTTTTTCTTGCTTTCAACCCAACTCCCCGCTGAAAGGTCATCTAGTTCTCAGAAGACCCAAAGGCTCACTTGTGTCTCGTTTTCCCGGTCTCAGTGTGTTTCTACATTTAGTATGCTGTCCAAGTCCAAAACCAGCAGTTAAATCTCTTCTCCCTTCCTCCCTTTGCCGAAACTCACCCGTGTTTCTCTCCTCGCCACCTTAAACAAATTGCTTCCGTTTAGTTTTCCAGCCCTTCCCCTGTGTTTCATGTTGTTGACTTTCTTTGTCTGATTGCGACTCTGCACAGCGGGGTCCATCTCTGCGTCTCCCTCTGGGCTCAGGAGGTTCAGTACTTCTCTTCCCCCCCCCCTCATCTTCCTCTTTCATCTCTCTTCTTTTTTTTAAAACTCAGAATACAGAATGGCTGTTAATGACCCTTGTGTGAAACCAAGATGGCCCTTATTCCTCCATTCTTTGTTTTGTATCTGATGCAACGAATTGTAACGGCAACAAGGTTTAGAGGGATGCGCTGCACATGCAACATGAAAACAGCAGCTTTCCCATGCCAGAGATGTCACACGATGTTGATATTATAAAGACTTTCAAATGTAATTGTTGCCATTCCAGGGAATATCTTCAAGAGATTCTGTCACTGTGAAGTGCAGCAGAGCTGCCGGTGGCTGGGGAATATAAACGATGTGCTCAAAGTTTTGAGAAGAATGTTGAAAATGTGTTGATACGATATGAGCTAGAAGTAGGGCTGAGACTAGAAGTAGGTTACAGTCCTGCCACAATGGAGAAAAACCAGCCTAAATAGTATTTCTGCATGGGGCCTTCAAAGCTATTGGACTCAGCAGGCTTGAATGTTATTGGAGCCAGTTTTGGCCATGAGACTGTCAGCAGTAATGTCCAACATACACAGAAACCAATTCAGAGGCCAGAAACGCTGGTAATATTGAGTTCATCTTCAGATGTGATGTGAAATATATGTCCTGACATTTTCTTTCTTTCTTTCTTTCTTTCTTTCTTTCTTTCTTTCCTTCATTCCCTCATTCCTTCAGGACATTTTCGCATCCAAGGATCTGGCACAGAAAGTAAGCCTCTCAACCCCTACTCACACCCACACACACACACACACACACACACACACACACACCCACACCCACACACACACACACACACAGTACAGTATTGAATTTCAAGGACACTTGTGGGGCGTCACAGTGGCTCGGACCAAGATGGTCGTCCTCAAAGCGAGCCTCAAGCTCCCGCTCTCCTAAGACATGCAGGTTGGCCTGGCTGGCCACCGTTCCGGTGCGCCCCCCTTCAGTTATCCCAGTACATTCGAAATTGTTCAGTATTAGCAAACACGTGGGTGGATGAAAACATTTCCAACGTGTGCTGCTGAAATTGAAATAGGAAAACAATATGCAGGCCATATGTGCGTGTGTGTGGATGTCAGAGAAAGAAACAGTATATGTCTATTTCCTCCTCCCTCCCTCCCTTCTTCCCTCCTCTGAGCTTGCTGACTGACCGAGGACTGATTTACACCTCATTATGCACCGAGTCTCAGTCGGGAGTTGCTGCTGCCTATTAATTTTGTCATTCACCTACAATAGGAATGTTCTGTTCACAAATAGAAAACGGAGCTCCAGACGCTTCATTATGTTGCTCCTGTGTGTGCTTACTAATGCAGCTGGTTGCCTCCCTTGACTTCCTCAATGTAGGTTATTACCTGGGTTGGAAGCACACAGCTTGCCCGGCCGCTGGGAGCACACTCTTGTGAAGAAAACAAAAGTGACTTTTCGTCTGTTGCGTGGATTTAATTCCGCCTGGATCACACTGGCAACAGTTCATTCAAAGCTAAGAATTGGCATGGAGGGAATCAATTGATGGTATTACCTGACATTATGCACCGCAACACGAATACCAGCAAGCCAGGCTTATGTATTAATGTGATTATGGTTATAAATTGTCTGAATAAGGGGTATATCCGGCTTCTGCTGCACAATCTTACAGCTCAGTCGGGATCCAATTTTCATCGCAGTGTTCGTGTCATGCTGCTTCAGCAATTCCTCTAGAGCTCGTTCCCGCAACATCAGTGGCATCGTTGTTATGTGAGTCTAAAGGCTCAGCTCCACCAATCAGCAGGAATATATTAACATAAAGGGCTATTTCTGAGCTGAAATCCCAGCATTAGCTCTTATAAGTTATCATGAACTTGAGACACTTCAACTTAAGCCCCACATATAATTGGCTTTGCATACTTGGAAACATTGTGTATATACTGATATTAGATTTTCATTAGTGTGTGCTGGGTCCTGCCCTTGTTCTGTCAGTGCCTAGCAGCTAGACAGACAATGCCAAGAACTGATCCCGTTGGGATGTTTAATACCAAAGTACAAGGCTCGCTGACAGGATGTTGGTGCCAAAAATCCAGCCTGTCTTTTCAGATGTTTAAGCTAATAAATGAGCATAGGTGTTGGCATACGCAATGCTGAATGAGGGATGCTGGATGGCAAAAAGGGAACCTATTTGTGTGGATGTACTTTGAAGTGACAGTGCTCATTAAGATACGTCTGCCAAAACTTTGAAAAGTTCCAGTGGGAGGCCAAACGAAAGGCGTGCACTAATCAATATTTATATATTACGAATCTATAAAATGACTGTGTAACATGAAAGGCGTTGCTTGCGCTGACAAACACAGAAAGGCATCAGTGGCAAGTCGCCCTCAGCTCCAGATGTGTAATGAGTCAGACAGTTAGGGACCAGCTGGTGACGGCTGAAGAACTTGGAGTCAGTGGATACCAAAACAAAGCTAAAAGGACGGCGCTGGACTTACGTTTGAGTCCAAATGCACGCCAATGCAGTGCTGTGTCCGCTGACGAGTGCTTCTAACATGTTGTGGGTGTCAAATGTTTAAGGTGGTGATATAAATGTTGGGGGGAGGCAGAACAAACTGCAAACAGTGGCACAAAACATTCTGCAGCCATTTCCACACTCCATTTGATTTAAGAATGAAATCCAGCCTGCCCTGTGGCGATTAAAAATAAATTAGGAAATCAATACAGGACTGTATGTTATCCAGCTCCTGAGGATGTTCACAATTATCCCAATAATCGAAGTTCACCAAAATAAACTTATGCTGAGCGTTTATCAAACTGCCCACACCTTACAAACAGTCTTTGAATTGGGACGTTTCTTTCATAGCGTCCACACTATTATTTACAAGCGATCAGATCAGATTTTTGGGTCCAGACATCCCCAATGTCTGCACGCGTCGCTATGGTAACGACAAATGCATCAGTCACTTTCAAACGTGGAAGCGTCAGTCATCTCCACATGATCTCGTGACTCCACAGACAGCCGTTCTCTGTGATGTCTTGGTGCCATGGATTCTGCTCAGTCTCTTGGATGCGCTTCTGTCTCTCTTCATTTGACCTCACCGCTGTGTGTGTCATCTCAAACCACCTCCAAATGTGGTTTGGATCTGATTTGCAGAAATTGAATTTCATGTGTTTTGCTTTGTTTTGTTTTGTCTTTTCAAAATGAATCTGGAGATGCTAAAGACCAGATTTGGGCTGGTAGTCTGAACATAGCCTTACGTGTTTCCATTCCCCAACATACCTAATTCAGATGAATGAGGCCCGTTATCAGGCTTCAGCAGAGCTTGATGACGACCTGATCATTTGACTCTTGTGTTGGAACAGGGAAACATCTGAAACATGCATGACAGGGGGTCCTTAAGACCAGAATTTAAGAACACTGCTCTAGAATCTATGAATTGGACTCCAAAGTCGCACTCTGATGTTTCTTTTATTTATTCATAATTCTGTTTTTTACAACCCCAATCACAAAACGCAACCTCGCTTATAAGGGCTTTATAATACGTACAGCATACACCCTCTATTTGGAGCCATTTAGATAAGGAAAAACTACCCCTAAAAAAAAAAAAAAAACATTTCAGGGGAACAAAATGGAAGGAACAATAGCAGAATGAATTTGCATCAAGCTACTTCCGGGTGCCGCCAAACAAACAGGACCTGAGCCACACAACCTGCCATCCACGGCGCAGACCTGGAAGGACGACAGACTACACAATCACACGAGCACAGGCACAACGTTCACAGTGATAGGAGAAAGGAAACAAACACAATCGCAGGGAGAGAGGGGGAGACAAAGAAGAGGCCGAAGCTACTGGAGGATGAAGATCTATATGCAAAACATCTGGAGTGAGGCACTGACAGCCGGGAGGCAGGGGGAGAAAGGTCCCAGGATGGTCAGTGGTCAAGCAACAGAGACGACAAAGAGAAAGAGTGGAATCGACACTCATCACAGCTGAATCTCATACAGTGCAGACAGACATAACTACGTGTTATACTGTAGAGTGAGTGTTCTGACTTTCAGAGATCTTCAGTTCTGCCCCCAGACAATGAATCTTTGTTTAATTTAGAAAAGTAATGACCGCAGAGTGGGCTCAATTACAAGGTTAGATTGTCTCCAGCAATCTGCCCCTTTCCATTTCAGAGTTAAATCTAGAGAATAAACAGAAACGTCAAAGCCACCGAGGTATTAAGTGTAGCTGCACAAAGACTCGTCTAAGCCCACGGTCAGACGGGGGCTCGGAAAGAGTGACTCGTCATTGCAGCTGGATGAGCCAGCCATTGATAGATTTGTAGCTCGTATGAGGGAAGGGGGTGGGAGCGTGTGTGAGGAGAGAGGAGGGGAGAATCACACATTGTCTCTGTGCTCTCTGTTCCTCGACCGCTTCCCTTAGTTCTCAGCACACTCGTAGGCGCCGCTGCAATATATGCAAACTTCCTGGTGTGACTCGCAGAAACACCGGGTGAGCGATTCGGCTTTAATTACTCGCTTCCGCTAAAAATGCTTCAGTTATTTATAATGGTTATCCCTATTTGGTATGTGTGTGAGTGTGTGTGCCCTCCTGTGAGGAGCAGCTGGTCTGCTCACTCCTGTGCTGTGGGAATCAGACATTCCTATTGATCTCCGTCTCCCATGGGAGGTGTGTGTGTGTGTGTGTGTGTGTGTGTGTGTGTATGTGTGTATGTGCCCACTTGCCCACCTCGCATCCGCTTTAACTGCATACTGTAGCAGCACAGGGGCTCAGCCCTCAGTTTAGTTTTATGTGCCACAGTGCCACCACATGGCGATTGCGGGAACTACACGCCACTGACACGAACTCCTCCAGTGAATATTAAATACAGTCTGATAATGATTCTCTCTCTCTGTGTCTGTCCGTCTGTAGTGTGCGGGTTGTTTACTGCTGAATAGGGAAGAAAATGTAAGGATCACTGATCTTTACTCTCACCTCTTTCCATCATGTTAATAGCAGAGCAGCGCCGCAGAGTGTGTGACTCTGTGTTTGTGTGTTGCAGGTAGTAAATCCCGGTGGAGTTTCTGGGATGAAAGGAGAAAAAGGTGACCGGGTGAGTGCGAGAAGACAAAAACATATACAGACACACTGACAGTGGAATGTGTGATGCCATAACGTCGTCCAGGCATGCCTAGCGCTGAACAATCATTAGACCCTCACACACACACACACACACACACACACACACACACACACACTTTGATGTCGCTATCGTCTGATATGGTGCTGGCTGTGGACCAATCCGCACACTCATATCCTCCCAACACAAGCAATCAGTCATCTTTTCTTCTTCTCTCCATCTTAGGGTGACGGCTGCTCTGGCTCCCATTCAGGCCCAGTAAGTAACTTTTCTACTGCGGCTCTTTGCCTCTCTCGCAGCGTGCCTCGTTTTGCCAAAAAGCATTGTCTCGTTATTTGGCACGCAGCACAGTATGAACCTGAAATTTGGCCAAAAAGCGCTCTGTGATAACACATGCCAACCAAGTGTCTCTGACCCTCAGTGCACAGAGGGACCCAAAGGCCAGAAGGGAGACAAAGGCGACTCGGTGAGTGCCAATCTCCTGCTCCAGGTTACAGTATTGCATCCCACTGCCTCTCAACCCTCTAAACCCTTCAGCTATTTAGTTTGATCCGAATCCAACTCCTCATTTGCAAGCATCCAGTCCCAGTATTAATTATGCAGAGGGAATGAGTGTGTGCTCACTGGTGAGTCATTGTGTGTGTGCATGGATTTTTGTGTGCAGGTGCCTAAGTCTGATGTATCTGATTCATATATACACATCTGTAGATACCTCAGATTACTGCATCCCTAATATTGATTGTTTCCGAGGTTGTGTGTGTGTGCGCGCGTGTGTGTGTGAGACAGAGTGGAGCATATGGGTCCAGCTGGTAGTCCACACGGGTTGCTGACTGGTCACTGTGTTGTTTGCTATGCTCCAGTGGTGTGTGTGTGATGTCTCTTTAGAGCCCGGTCATTGATCTGGGACTTGTCTCCATCCCCTCTCTCCACAGGCGCCGCCTGCCAACTGGGGCGAAGCAGTCGGGTACAAGGTGAAAGGTTTAGGAAACTTTCCGTGATGAATAATGAAGATAGGACCTTTTATTGGCCCTCAAATTAATTTCTAACGGCGTGTTAATTTTCACCTGTCTCCCTCTCTGCATGTTTCTCACCTTTTTTATTGTTCCGGCTCTGTCTTCAGGGAGACAAAGGTCAGAAGGGAGAGCTCGGTCCACAAGGTCTCACAGGCACTCCGGGGAAGGACGTAGGTGTTTTCAGTAATTTTGTCATTTTTCTCTCGCTGAAGTTTCTGTATGAAGAATCGGTAGCTGCGTTATCATGGACGGGTGTGTCGATTCTATTAAGCGTCCCGCTAAGGCATAACAGAGCGTGCACAATGCCGCAGCGCTGGAGTTAGCTCACCTAAATGGAATGCAGCCATTATTGATATTAGTCCACCCGTGCTTCTCCTGCTTTGGCAAGTCAAAAATGTTTTCAAGCGTGAATAGATCGCTGGTGAGAACCTTTGATTATCAGTTCAAAAGGAAAACATCAGCGAGTGTTAACCATGTAAACATGTAATTCGATTTTTGCCTCCTGTGCATGTTTGTTCCACGCGGGGGAAGCCTTTAGTGGTGTGAACAATGGAAAGGCATGCGGCGAATGAACAATGTGTTGATGCCACACAGACATTCCTCTGTGAGGGTCTCAAACTCGTGAAGGATGTCAATATTTAAATCAAATAATTGTTTCAACGATACTGTGTTTCAGATTATTAGATTAGGTGCCTCATAACATTAACTTCACAACCCCTTTGCACATCTCAAAAAAGTTCTAACCTGATTCATTTCTCTGGAACACACATCTTTCGGATCCCCTCATGTATTTCTACTTTTGGTTACAGTAGATTGGACTCTCATACTTGGGGCCAATGTCGGTGCATTTAGATTTTTATATATTGGCCGATACACACAAGTCTTTTGCAGTGATACCAGGGATGTGGTTATCAAACACTCGTGACAAAGATATGTAATAGTGGCAGATAGTGCAGTAAACATACTGCAAAATAAATAGATATCATTTTTCCAGAGCACCTTTTTTCTGCATTCTGTTCTGCAAAAAAAAAGATTTTCCACCTATGGGACAACATATATTCCGATATATCTGCGATAGTCCAATATTGGCCAATAATACCCGGCAATCAATGTGTCAGTCGGGCTCTATTGTCCATGTAACGGCAGCTTGTGAAAGTGTCTTTCAGGGATGAATTAGCTTGGAGGTTAAGTCCAACATTTAGCTCGATTCATATATTTTCAACACCACAAATGCTAAATGTGAGCGGGGACCCTCAAAAACACACACACATAGGCACTCACACAAGCCAGTCTTATCAGGCTAAGAGGGGATATTCGGTAAACTTATACGGTATTACTCTTTAAGCTCAGACTCCCATTGATATGTGGTCTCCCCCCCTCATCTCCCCCACGGCGTTAAGTCAGCCTGTTAATGCCTGTTAGATTAGGCTGGAGCAACAAAGCTTGCACAATCAATGCTGCCTCATTGACTGTTGTGTTCGTCTCTCACACAGGCAGGCGCCTATTCAGGAAGACTTAAACCTTATAATCTTCCCTGTTCAGCGCTGTGATCCTGTAGACGCATGAAAAGTTTTGGGGAGCAAATTACAACGTGTGTGTGCTCCGAGATATCCCCCCCCCCTAGTTTTTTTTTCGGCAGCAGACAACCTCACATTTAGCTGCTCACCAGGCCAAGTGCTTGTCCTGGACAGATGGATTTGGTGGAGGATAGATTTTCTTAAGCCTCCCATCCAGCTGACATTTTGAATATGAATGTGCTTGTTGATGTGACTTGAATCAGGCAGGCAGAAAATATTGCATATGCACCGCCGAAGATAACACATCTTACAGACTCTTACCATTAGCGGTGTTAAAACAAATGAGGGCAATCAACAAGTGTCTTTAATGATTTATGGAGACATTTCGGAGCGATTTTAGTGATTATTCTTGGCTGATAGCGATGATGTCACTGGCATGTACTGATGCTGTCACTCCCCTCTCTGTCTGTCACATTTTCAGGGTCGAACAGGGTCCATCTGTGTAGTCGGCCCCAAGGGACAGAAGGTCTGTCTGCATTAAGTCTGGGCGATTAGATCATCAACCTGTCTGTCACCTACATTTAGTTCAGTCTGGATTTAATACAGCTGATTTGAACCTGTTTTGCCAGGGTAAACCAGGTTCGGTGGGTCCCGAAGGGTTGGCTGGGGAGCCAGGGAAGCCAGGTCTTCCAGGCCTGCCAGGAGTTGGAAAACCAGGCCTGCCAGTAAGTCTGATTTTTAATTTGAAGGACTCTATAAAGCCTATATTGGATTGTGTCATTACACTGATTATTTTAATGGTTATACATAGCCCCAAAAAGTACTTTTAATACATGCTGCCCTCAGATGTGCAGGGCAGGACTTGGCAACATTCACTGCCCTTGACAAAAGCCAAAAATGTCTAAAGAGTATTTTTTTTCCTACCAGGGCCCTCCTGGTGAACCGGGTGGTCCAAAAGGAGACAAGGTAGGTTTCTTTCTTTCTACTCTCATTACTGTGATACTTTACTTTAAGTGGTAAACAAAAACCAGTAAGCTAAGCTGTGAGCTGCCTGTCAACCCGAGCCCGCTGTAGCACGTTAACACCACATGTTGTATTTGAGGGTGCACAAAAAATTGTTTGCAAGTGAGCACACAAGTTAGCTTACAGGTAATGGATACAGAGTTGAAACGGTAAGGCCAAAGTACTGTTTAAGGCAGTGGTTCCCAACCTTTTTTCCTTGAAGCCCCCCCTTGCCTGTGTCCAGGACAAGCCAGGCCCCACCAACCCGCATACACTAAAAGAATAAAGTGATTAATTACAAACTTTTATTTGCAAAAATAAACAACAGTTATATTCTCCTAGTTTTACAATATATATAGATACATTTCTTCCTTTTTGTGTCATCAGGTGTACCTCATAGGGGTTTTGGTAATAAATAGCTTAATAATTAGGGGCGGCTGTAGCTCAGTGGGTAGAGCTGTTGGACCAGTGATTGGAAGATTGCTGGTTCGAATCCCAGCTCCCCGGGGCGGAACTGAGCTATATGTCGAAGTATCCTTGAGCAAGATACTGAACCCCAAAAGTGCTCCTGATGTGCAGTTGGCACCCTGAGGGGCAGCCTCTGCCATCAGTAAGGGTCCTGCGATGAGCTGGCGACTCATCCAGGGTGGTACCCTGGCTTACGCCCATCAAGAAACTGGATTTGGCCCCAGCAATCCCGCTACCCCCTTGAAAAAGGGGTGATAAAGCGGTAACATCCCCGCGACCCAAAAAGGAAAAAGCGGTATCGGAAAATGAATGAATGAATGAATGAATGAATAGCTTAATGAATTTAAATGTGGACCAAGAAATATGTTTCAATTTGGATTATAGAGAGTTTTGATTGGGTGTGTTACTGGGATTTTATGCAGTCCAGGGTATAATTGGCCATTTTGACTATTTTTGATTTTACCATTATATTTCACCATATTTTCATGTGTGACTGTACAGTTATTTTTTCATTTTGACATACATCTCTCAACTTTCTCACCGTCACTGTCGGTCCCTCCACAACTTCCTCCTGTCCCCCAGCAACCAAATCACGTGTCTTTCCATGTCATTTTGTGATTGGCTGGTGTGGTGCCTTTTTCCACCAATAGGAACGTGTTTTTTTCGCTCGCAAACTTTTCCTGCTTGCGGACACTTTCATGAGAGAAGTCCGTATTGACCGTCTCTTCCTGCACCAAACGCGCAGGAAACGTGACGGTAATGCTAGCAAAAAAGCGTACATTATTTATCTTAAGTCCGGTTTTACTTGGCCTATTAACACAATTTAAAAACTGGCACACAGCTTGAAGGCTGCTCCAACACATAAGTCGGACCGAGACTCGCTGAGGCTCCATCTTGCTGCTACGTCATCTTAAATAGGTCACGTGATTTTGACGTGCCGGCGCGTTAATCGACCTCAGAGGGTTGCACAAATATAACTTTAACCTCACAACCTCAGAGCAGACAAAGTCGTGCGCCCCCCCCTACCGATCTCTGGCGCCCCCCCGTGGGAGGCGCGCCACCCAGGTTGGGAACCACTGGTTTAAGGCATTGAAATAGTGAGCCAAAGGTTATGGAATATCAGCTAAAATGTGAGAACGACAGCTAAAATGAATAACTGTTGGAAGCTAAAAGTAGCATATTAGCTAGCTGTTGAAAAAGTAAAAACAGTTAGTTACATTTGGCTAGCTATTTCAACTATTTATCTCTTACTTGTAGCTAAGTATTAGCTAAAGAATATGGTGTGAGCAACAAACAGTAAAAATAGTTAATGAAAATAGTTAGCTAAAGAAAGGATAGGCCTAGACAGTGAAAATAGTTTAAAAAAATGATGCACTTGAAATTCCTAGAACAGTAAGCGCTGCTAAACAGCTGAAAATTAATTAAAATGAATGAGTCAATGGTTAACAAATGTAGCTAAAATGAATGGTTAGCTACAACTAATGTTACTGATACTGTTGAAACATCCAGTTTAGCATCCAGTGCTAAATGAGCTAGTAATAGCATCCAGTTTGTAGTCCATCCCTTTGAACTTGGTGGGTGAGGTGAATGATGAAGGAGCTGTTGAGCTCATTGAAAAGACTTTAAGGAAACCCCATGTGACGAGCACTGAATGGTGCTCAACTAGTTAAAAAATGACGGTTTTCACTTTCACTGTTACTGTAACAGTATTCTTGAGACAAACGCAGCGACATGTGTTAACAGGGAGAAGCAGGACCTGCAGGAGAAGATGGAATGCCAGGGGATCCTGTAAGAGACTCTCTACAATATCGATTTACATTCAGTAATGTATGCATGAGATTCCACTGTACAAACTGTGAGCTGATCCGATCGGTGTTTAATTGGGATTCTGCTGTTTTCATAGGGACCCAGAGGACCAGGAGGGTCTAAAGGAGAGAAGGTACCCACATATTGTCTATAATCTCTTGATCTGCATGCCTGCGTCTTCTCTCTCGTCCACATATGACTTTGTCTGACTTGTGTTCACTTTTCAGGGTGACCCATGCGAAGTGTGCCCTGTGCTGCCTGCAGATCTGGGTAACACAGTGTCTCTTCAAGGAAAGCCAGGCCCTAAAGGAGAGCCTGGATTACCAGGAATCGGAGAGCTGGGACTTCCTGTAAGTAACAACGGTTTGACCGTAATGTCATACTGTAATGTATTCTGAGCCTGCCCCGAGTGTTCAGTTTAACGTTTTTACGGTCTTGTTGCCTGTTTTATTAGGCAGTCGTAGAAACAGTCTGAGCTGTAGCCGTCGATTGAATCTTGAGCGCATGTTTGATAGTGAATGCATTTTATTTTTCTTATCATTCCGGGGGAAGGTATGGCGTTTACTCTTACCTTGGGGTTGTGCTCGGCCTTGTAATTCTCACAGTTCTGCAGCAGCTCGAGGAGAAAAAGCCTGATAGGCTGTCGAAAGTTTATTCTCCAAGGCAAAGGTCATTTTGTGAATATAATCTTAACGCCTCTTTCTTTCTCTCTGGTGAGCCAGGAATCGACATACTTTGCATTGTATTTCTCTTTCTGTTCATTCCGCATCTTCCCACTTATCCCAGCAGGTGAAATGGGGAATGATTTGCGGGAGGAGGAAAGAATATAAATCTGGAGCCTTATGAGATTCTCTGTGCAACGATTTCCAATAATGTCAGCATCCATCTGTCATACCTGGTTAGGGCATAAGGAGAGGGAGGAGAAAGGGAGATACCACCTCACTCTAACAAAGTTGAACTAACAGCACACTTACTTTTAGCTCATCCCCGCTTCTTCCCTCTCCTCGTCTTTCTCTGTATCTGCTAGGGGCCTGAAGGTGCTGAAGGCAAGGCGGGACAAAAGGTAAGAAGTTCCCTCTCATTCATATACAGCTATTTGTTCATTCCTTTTCTGCGGGAGTGCGACCTATACACGCTCATCTGCATTCCTACACATTTAGATATGCTAACATCAGCAGTGCAGAAGGCTCCCTCCTAAAACAGATGCACTGAACTCCACAAAACAAAAAGAGACCCAATTCAGCACTTCTGTACGCGGCTCCCTCAGTAGGCACTCATGTCTCCTCACCCACAGTTACCCGCTCCCGAATTGATGATATATGCTGCGCTCATGTGCTCCTCGGACGGTCCAATCTCCTGAGTTCTGAAGTCGGAAGGTGTTCTTCCGACTTCTTCTGTTCCCAGTGTTTACCTTTCATTATCATATGACGTCAACTTAGCAACGCATGTACCAAATTGTGTTGCTCCGACTTGAGGGGGGCATTTATGTGAGTTTTCCTGGTCGATAATACGTTTTTGACGGTTATTTCGATGGCACGCGAACACACTAATAGGCCTGCATATGCCTCCAACACCATGTTGAGCGATCCCAAAGCAAGCACGCTCACAAGGGTGAGCTGGAATTAATTTGCTTTTTGTATTCTTCAGGGAGAACAAGGATCAGATGGCGCCAAAGGAGAAAAGGTCAGCCCTGTGTCTTTATTGGCTCGAGGTTAAACTATTTCTCGTTAGGACTACTTTATTTTGCTGTCAGCTTGATGGAATACCCTAATTAGCGAACTAAACATTGTGTTTTTATTGCTAACACTGTACACATCATCTTTTATGTAGCATTAGTTGCACCTGGAACGTTTCTGTGTTGATTTATCTCATTTGAATGAATCTTTTTCGTGGATAATTCTTTGGAGACTTTCTTTGACCTACCTCTGATCTGTCTTCGACTTTGCTTTAGGGGGAGCCATGTTCCGTGTGCCCCACTCTCGGAGAGCTGCCCGCTAACCTGCTCCCCGGTGTCATGACCCACACCCTGCAGCAGAAGGGCGAGAAGGGAGAGCCTGGGATCGGAAAGAGTGGAGAGAAGGTTAGCATGTTCTAGTAAGAATGAATGTGATTGTCGGGGTGAATGAAAAGCATAAACACAACCAAGGTGAAAACAAACAAACAAAAAAGAACACGATATAACACACATGGTAGAAGAAAACTGCCTTTTTCTATACGTCCATTCTCTGATTTATGTTAACGCAAGTGTGTTTGCTTGCATGTGCGAGCAGTGATAAGCACCTTCATTAAAATGATGTATCGTTGGCTTTTTTTTTTTCTGCTCCACAGGGGGAGCCAGGAAAAGTAGGATCACCTGGCCTTAGAGGAGAGAAAGTAAGTAACATAAAAAGAAACGGGGCTGAGAGTAGGTGACCTCAATAGCAGACTGCGCTTACATAAGGGGAACTCACTCAGTTGGTTGCTGAATGGGGCTCTTAATAGACTTCATGAGGGAAGATGATCACAGCAGCGCGCTAATTTTAGGGCCCAAAACTGTCTGCCGTGGGGATTTTACTCAGCAGGGAACTTATTAGTGCAAAGCTTAGGTAGTGAAAAACCTCAATCATCTGACGTGGCTGCCCGTAGGGTGCTCCTTGCTATGAAAAGCGAATTACCAATTTAAAAGAACCATCCATTTTTATCAATTTGTGAAATTCAGACACTGTAGTCATTTTATTTCATTTTTTTTTTTTTTAACACAATTTGTCTTCAGGGTAACGAAGGCAACAAAGGAGCTGATGGTAAACCGGTAAGTTCAGATTCAGTTCTTTTGGACAGAATGTCTCGTATCCGGTTCTAATTCAGTGATGCTGTTAAATGGAATGATTCCACATCACAGGGAAAACCTGGACAGAGGGGACCCGCCGGCAAGGATGGACAGAGAGGCATGAAGGCAAGAGAATACCGTCATACGCTTTACTTTGCTTTGTGGATGTCACTCTCAGTGGTAGTCGGTTTTAGAAAATGATCTACATGATTAGGACAGGTCACG
>CAEMYA010002140.1:6783582-6812455 GCA_903131615.1 Diplodus sargus | reverse complement strand
GCTTTACTTTGCTTTGTGTATTTCACTCTCAGTGGTAGTCGGTTTTAGAAAATGATCTACATGATTAGGACAGGTCACGATTTGCAAACAGTCGCGGTGGACGTGGACATTTTCAGTGTCTAGAAATAAAGCAATTTGCTAGAAACCATTTAAATTGAGGTCTACAGGTATACTTGTACGTGGCACCTATTCTCTTGTTTTAAAACATTTCCTACCACACTTTTACACATCCGTCAGGCTCTAGACCCATAAGAAACCATTTCAAATATAGGATTTAATAAGTTTCTATTTTCAGCTAAAGGGGGATCCTGAAATGAGACTTTGCAAACCCGATTGAGTTTAAATCCTGCTGAATTGCTTAATTGGGATGTTTAACATGTTTAATGGGCAGGCATCCCACAGTTTTGTTGCTAAGAAACGCATGTGAATGTGCATATTCTCTGATAACACCATCCTATTGCACTTTAATATTATATTTCTCTTCTGTCAGGGAGAGCAAGGGCTGCCAGGTCTCGGTCTTCCTGGCCTGAAGGGTGAAAAGGTAATCACACAGCATATGCTTTGCTCATCGCATCCTTCACCTTCAGTCTCGTGCATACTAAACTTCCTGACTCCACTGCACCTACCTAGGGCGAGTGTGGTGTGTGCCAGTCGGCAGAGGTTGGTAGTGGACCTGGCGGCATCAAAATGCCTGAGGGAACTCAAGGCAAGCCAGGGGAACAAGGCCCTCCAGGTCCACCCGGACCTCCAGGTCTCGGAGCTGATGGCAAACAGGTGAGATTGATTTGTAGTAAAAAAGATGGCCTGTACAAGAATATCTAGAAGCTAAATCAAATTGAATTCAGGTTCTTTAAATCTGCTTGAAATGTTTTTGTTGTTGTCTGTCTCGCAATGGAAGCAAATCAATTACTAGAAGGACTAGAAGCATTGCTTATGCTATCCTTGCACTCATGGCAGTTTATGCCTCAGGCACAAAGAAACACGCAAACACGTATGAATTGTCGGATTCATTCAGATTGTTCATATTTCCTATGATGACAGGTCAGGCCCTCTTATGACTTTCTTGGTCCCTCCTTTAGAGGGCAGTATGATGCTCTCTGAGCTGCTAAAGAACCAAGGACCGTTTAATTCCTGCTGCTATATTCATGTGAAGTTGTTTCGGGTTTGCACTTCCTATTTTGCTCTGATGACGCACTTTATGTTGGAGTTATTTAGTTATTCACGTCTCCTGTGATCATACAGATTTATATCAATTATATATTGTTTATAGCGCCACCATTTTTTACTGTGCCGTTAGTTATTGCGTATTATGCTATTGTGCTCCAGTGCATCTGATTGTTTAATATACTCGTGACTTTGCATTTGTTCATTAAACCTGAAGGAACCGATACAATACAAACAGACACATAACAGTGCCGCAGCTCCCTTAGAAGCAGCAACATCGTTTTTTCACAGTTTAGTTAAACGGCACAGTCCACAGTATACTGCGCACACCGCCGCTGTCAGAATTATCTGTCTTTATCTACATGCAAATTCTACTTAACCGAAGCAGCCTCTCGCTGTCTCATTTTGTTGCCACACTGAAAGAGATTAGGCAGCATCTGGATGAGTGAGAAGTATGAGATGCTGAAAGATTTCATCCCAAGGGGGAATCAACCATAATGCCTATTGTATAAATAGGATGTGCAGGGATTCTCCTCTTACTGCAGAATTCTTACTAGGTAATAAATCTCTGCTGGCTTCTGTCACCCCTCCCAATTACATGCTGTGCGCCTCTGTGGTTAGCTTATGTCAACAGTTATTTTTACCTGAACAGATAGAGAAGGCTTGCCTGATACTTGTAGCTGACTGCACATGTGTTTGAGAGTCTGGGTGTGTGAGAATGAGCTGTGCACGGTGTATCTGGGGTAAATCACCTTCTGTTTGCTTACACAGGGCCCACCAGGTCTTGCCGGTGCGCCTGGAGAAAAGGTACGTTTCCTGTGAAAGTCTTGTGCAGATCTTCTCTATAAAAAGCTCATCCGCATATGTATTTTCACTCGCTGTGTATAGGAGCAATGACCCGGCAAAAAAATTCACACCACATTAAACAGCCTTGGTGTCTGCTTAGAAATTAAAACTAATTAATCAGTGTCTGTTGGGCAGTTTATGTTTTTTTTTTTAAAACAGCCCTTACCTATTTTCGAGTCGCTACTGGCCTTTTGAGAGAGACTCAGACTTTCTTTACTGATCTGACATCTTCCAGGACCAAGGCTGTCTGCTAGAAAATCACCCCCCCATACTGCTGAATAATATTTCAAGAGATCGCAGGCACTCCGCTTTATTTCAAGTCTTTTGGAACGTCCGGATCACTTTACCTACAAACTGGGAAATAAATCTGCCATCCACAGAGCCAGGCTGCCTTAGATTACACTGAAGCTCTCCCACAATCACTTTGCTGGGACTCCAAAGCACAGGCAGAGCAATAGAGGACTTTTGAGGTTGATGCCATTATCAGCATTCAGGAGTTCAATAAATCTCACAATAAAACACAGAAAGTCAAATTAGCCAATGAATATAAAAGCATTTGACTTTCACATAAACAATGCAGCTACAGAGGAGATTGTAGAGGGAATTAAATGGTTCCCCGTGGAGTTTTCTATACAAACAGAAGTCGTGTTTATGTTTAGTGTTTCTCACAAAAACGTATTGGGTTTTTTTGTTTGTTTTTTTTACTTACGTTTAATTGCTCGCAGTCTTCTTTTCAACTGCCTTTGTTGATGTATAGCTTAATTTTTGTGGTCCAGCTGGGGAGTGACTGATAATAACTAGCAATGCATGATATGTATGTCGGACTGATAAATTGCGCCAAACATGTTGTCGCCAGTGTGGACGGATATTATAGCCATTCCTACCATCAGGTGTGCAGTAACTACAGGTTATGGACAAATTTTTAAACACAAAAAATGTGAAATCATCTGTTATCTTATTGACTTTGGCTTAAAAAAAAAAAAAAAAACACATTGTGCTCCACAGCACTCCAACTGATCAAAAACCCAAATGTTTACTTTTAATTTAAGCATTGTGAGAGCTACAGTACAGAAGAATTGACATCATCATGTTGCAATGCTACCAGGGTGAACAAGGAGATCGAGGAGATAAGGGAGATGACGGTCTTCCCGGAGCCCCAGGACTGCCCGGAGAGCCTGGTCGGGATGGACTAACGGGTTTCAAGGGAGAGAAGGTACAGAGAACCTGACTTGTTGAGTCAGATCAACATTGCTGTTTCTTATTTTGCATCTGACCGGTTTGACACTGACGTTTACAGCATCAGTTGTAAAGGGTCTACAGTGAAAAAGTAGCAGCCATGTTTTCTGGGCAGGCCCCTTTTTTCTTTCTGCTGACTGGTTTGATTGTCCTGAAAGGTCTCTGGACGATGGTTTACATTTGCTGTGTTTTCCCAGGGTGATGCTTGTACCAGCTGCTCTCCTGCCGGCACTGTGGTGGGTGATGGTGTAGTTGTGCCAGGCCCCAAAGGAGAGAGAGGAGAACCCGGTCCCCAAGGAGAAGGCAAACCTGGCAAAAATGTGAGGGGACTGTCTTTCTATTTATCTATCTTGTCGCCTCTGCCTCTCTGCACTATGAGAATTTCTGATGATCATCGCACATGTTTTCTTTCCAGGGAAAACCAGGCTTACCAGGTGTTCAGGGGCCCGTGGGTCCCAAGGGAAGCAAGGTATGGATGCCCATTTATTGTATTATCAGATTTATAAATACATGCATGCTATTGTGTCTCACTAACAGCTTCCCATCTGTGTTGTCCCTTGTAGGGAGATGCTGGAGTCGCAGGCGTTGGCCTTCCAGGACCACAAGTAAGGCTGATGGGTCTTTATAAAAAAAAAACATCTGCATCAATAAAAAAGTTTTATGTTGACAGCGGAGGCAGCTCTCACATACACAGCATAGAAACAGCTCCTTAATGGATGTGGTCCTGCTGTGATCTCAGTAATGAACACCATATCCCTCCATGATATCACAGTTTTCCTGCCTCTTGGATCCTACAGTGAAGTCATGAGGTTGTAAATAATGATCTAAAAATAATTCTCTCAAATCCTTTGATTTGTTGTGAAATCTTCATTGCTTTGTTGACACAAGGAAACCAGTCCTTCCTCGCTTCCTCCACTGTGAGACATCACAGTTAGACAGGCTTCCCCGCCCCGATCTCCACTCTTTGTCTCCTTGCCAGACTCCCGAACCTCCTGTATTTCATGATGTTTTGTCTCTTTCATTCATGTCATAGGGTGTAGAGGGACCAAGAGGTCTACCGGGACTCGCTGTAAGCTTCACTTCATATTTCTCAAGTCTTTTTTTTTTTCTGCATACATAATGAGATTTTGGTCTAAGCTGTGTGTTTTATGCAGGGACCTCCTGGAGGCAGAGGACCGCCTGGACCTGTTGGCCCTGCAGGGGATAAGGTAGCATTAAATAGAGCCATGTAAGCTCAGCTTATTGTTGCAGGCAAATGCAGCTCATTTTGTCTGATACGACATGTTTATTGTTCATAGGGCTCCAGAGGAGATGGCGGGCCTCCAGGACCACAGGGGCCTGAGGGCGTTGGAGTACCAGGACCCCCAGTAGGACATTGATGCATCTTTTTATATGTTCACATGGGCAAACACTGTCGTGCTGTTATATTGTCAAACACTGTTTCTTATTCATTTATTAGGGCAGAGATGGAGCCCCTGGCTCTCAAGGATTGCCAGGAGCTGATGGCAGACCTGTGAGTTGCCTTCTTCATTTATTTACTTCAGTGTGTGTTTCATTTGCATGCTATTGCAGCTACATATGCATCAACGATGTGACAAATTGTTAAAGAAATTTCTGCCGCAGACTCGAGTTGTTTGGCCTCTGTGTTGGCGTCTGTTGCGAGTTTTAATTTTCTTTGAGCTTCTTTGGGAATTGTCCTTGATTTAGGCATCATTTGTAACCAAGGATGTCTGCCTCGATCCATAACAGAGGCAATGTCTGCTCCCATCTCATCCTCTGTCCCCTGATCTACGTTCAGCTCACTGCCCCGTGAGCTTTCTTCTGGAACAACAAAGCAAGAGTAACTAAGTGTTTGTGTGTGTGTGTGTGTGTGTGTGTGTGTGTGTGTGTCTGTGTGTGTGCACGTGTGCTGTCTCCTCCTTTTGCAGGGATTTGACGGAGCTAAGGGGGACAAGGTAAGTCTACCGTTTTGTTTGGATGAAGGGATCTGGAGGGGTTTGAATATAAGGGGGTGGAACAGATGGTAATCACAAGAGATGGTTCACCAGGCCCCCATGCCCACGCATACGCACACACATACATGGGCTGACACTCACGCGCACGCGCCTGCCTCGGGGCACAGATAGAGTAGCAGCAGAGGTGACGAGTAGTACTGTTGCTGGCAGACAAGAGGAGTTTCAGGGGCCTGAAGAGAGAGTGTGTGCGACTATTAATTACCGCATTCATCAGAGCCACCGGTCCAGACTGTCACTGAGAGGGTGCGAAAGATGAAGAAGCGGTGGAGGCAGCGCTTAAGGGTCGGGAGGAGTGTGCGATGTGGGACAGGAGCCCAGGGTTAGAGAGGAAAGCGTCGGGAAAACAAAGCTGGGGAACAAGTAAAAATAGGTAACATTTTGCAGAGGATTCAGAGTCTTTATTCAGTGAATTCATACAGAGTGTGGAGCTATCCTGGAGAGCTCATATATAATGTGAATATCTTATTCGGATGTTAGTGAAAAGTAGTGAGAACATGTGTGATAATCCTTTTATAGATGTTAGGAGAATTGCACCTTCTATCTCATCGTAGTGTCATACCTTTCCTGTGCCACTACATTAAGGCTTAAGAGACAAATCCATGTAATGCAGCGCTTTAAAGTTGATGAAAAAAAGAAATCCCCTGTGGTTCTAAGTGTCTTTGTAATGCATAAGATTGCGGGATTTAGCAAATCTGCACAAAAAGTGTCCCGAAAGCTCAAAGAGTTCTGACTTCCTTACGGTAACAAGAGAGGTGTTAATGTTGAATGAGGACCCGTTTTTTTTTTTGTGCAGCATGTGCTTAAAAATTGTGCAAAGAGTTTCACTTTAGCTTTTTTTGATGTATATTTTAGGGGGAACCTGGAGAGTGCAACTGCATCGGCCCCGCACACACGGGTGTAGGCGGACCTGTGAGTACACGTATGCACATACACACACACACACACTCCAATAAACACGTGTAGGCATGCAATTATTTGAATCTAGAGAATTGTTGCCCCACAACAGGAGACTGAATACAGGTTGAGTTTTTAAACACAACTCTCAGAGGGTTTGCTGTGACTCCACAGGGGAGATAATGATAAAAAAAGCATTAATTTTCCGCATTTGTTGTGATTATTCTTGACTTCCCACCATGAGCTTTCTGTATACTGTTTGTGCTGCTCTGATTTTGACTACTTGCCTTCCAGGGAGCTCCAGGAACTTCAGTGCACCCATGGCAGCCCGGGCCTCAGGTCTGATCTGTCAGCCAGCAGTCTTCACGGATAACTTGTGCTTTGTTTGCAAGCTTTCTGTTGTTAACTTACACAAGTTTCTTTGGAAAAATCACTGAAACATTCAATTGTGTTTGACTAAACATTAGACTTTTGTGGCCATGTCTTTGTTTGTTGTAGGGCCCACCAGGACCTCCTGGCCCGCCTGGCCCACCTGGGCCTCAGGGTCATATCGGCACCCAGGGACCACAGGTAAGAGAAAGGGGCAGTTGGATGGTGAGGGGGTGTCAATCTTCAGTTCAACTCAGTAGCTGCTCAATCAGCCTGGATTGAACTAGTAGCTGCCTATCATGTAGGCTTTGAGCTTAAGCGTTTGGGGTACTTCAGAAAGGCAATGCTTTGACGTGCTTTTGCAACTTGATGGTGAAAAAAAAAGTTCCAAATATGCATGTAGAAAATGGAATGGAATCCTAACTGAATGTGTGCATTGGTTTGGTTTAAGATAGGTTTGGAGAATTAGGATCAAATGATGAACGCACTAACCACCTGGTGCTTCAAGCTTTAACCCATGTGGGAAGCAACTGAGCAAGCTTTGGGAATGTCTGTGAAGACATGAACAGTTATTTGAAGGTCCTGTGTAAAATATTAATTTAAAACAATATTACAAAGCCCAATTTTGTGATTTGATTAAATATGTAAGTCAAGCAGACCTTCAAATAATGTGATCTGTGTTGCAAGAGTCAAAGGTGAAACAGAGACATCAGGAGTGGTGATGGTAACTAGATGGAGAAGGTCATGTCGTCGATGAGGTCATTATTGCTGAATGGAAAATGTCAATCAGATTTTTGAGATTTCTGAAGTTGTATAAGATGTGGCAGAAGGAGGAAGAGGTTTTACCATTTCGACCCTTTGACTCTGGTGGAGATGGGAGTGGTTACCCCTTGATTGGCAACATATCAGTTCAACCTCAGTTCCTTCTTTCAGGGTATCCCTGGAAACGACGGGATACCGGGGAACCCGGGTTTGCCTGGACTCAGCGTAAGTAAAATTAGAGAGAAAAGGAGGAGAGGCGGCTTGTATCTTCTGATCGTGATCTGGGGCCTTATTATGAATGATGCAATATACAGAGGATTTGTCAGGAGCAGGTATTTACTGTACTTATTTAGAAACCTAGGTCAAAGATTGGTATTTAAGGGATCAAATTTAATCACAAAAGATTATGGTTTGCTTCAAATTTTGGCACTGACTGACTCAAAAAATCTGAACAACTTTCCATGTAATAACAATTGCAGTTGTGTTATGATGTGCTCACACTGAACGCGAAGCGACCGTTTGCTTGTGGGATTTGTGTTGATTTGTGTTAAGCTAGCAGTGTGTCTGTGAGTTGAATTTAACTGAGCCTCTCAATGAACTCACCATGGTGCTCACCAGAGACTTTGGTTCTCTCTTTTCTGTTCTGTCCCCCCTCTCCTCTGTACATTCATAACATAGTAGTACAAATGTCCCCTTCAGCTCTGGTAAGCGGTCTGCACAGATCATAGATACCTGATAATTGAGGTCAGATAAATGGCTCCCGATCTAACCCGAATCCGATGTGACTGTGGGTGTTACCTCCTTCAGAAGATTTTGCACTGCTCTCAACTTTTTCCTCCAAAGCTGGCCGGCTCCAAGCAGCTGATTAGCGGCTGCCCGCCACCCCCCCCGAACACAAAAGCCCTGCAACGCACGTTGATTTTTAGCTGAAGTGTCTAATTTTCAACCGCCGTGCTTATGCAAATGATGCGACCCTTACGTCATTTGTGCCACATCATTTAGCCACCCAGGTTGAATACACAAGAATTAGCATCTGTTTAGTCTTTGCGTTGGCTTTGTATAAAATCTAGACACGCAAAATATTTGCTTTGCTTTCTGTGGGAACACACCATTTTTAATATCATGACTATTAATATCAGTCGTATGGAAGGGATTCGCACTGGTAAATCATATGTATTGAGAATAAGCGCTGCTGTTGTACTATTCAAAGGATGCTGCTGATGATGGACCAAGCACAGAACAAGTTGGTTTTATGTCAGACAATATTACAAAGAGGTCGGTAAAATGTTGGTATCTTTTTTATGGATTATTGTGAGTGTGTACATAAGGCTTATGCGAGTGCTTTAATGACAACAACAAAGTGGAGAAATGAGGTGGAGTTTTGTGAAGTTATCTTTGGATTCCTTTCTGTCAGTGTTGTTTCTTTTCAAGTCTGCTGGCTTAATTTCATTAAGGGAACATCAATGCTGATCTGCAGCCAGCACTCAAGGGGAACTTCACCTCCAAGACAGGGATTAAAGTAGCAGTTCAACGGAGGAAATTGAGGTCCTGGAAAATCAGTTGAGAAATCTGGAAAGGATCGGAGACTCATCTTAAAGAAACTCCCTGCAGAAAGATGTTAATTGATTGGATATTAAGCAACACCTCAGTAGTTTAAAAGACCACAGAGCGTTTGTTTTAATGCATCTATGCATCATGGGTGGGAAGAAGAGATGCGCAGAAATGAGCAGTTGGTAATGTGTGCTCTAACCTTTTGCAGAACAAAAACTTCCCCCCTGTCAGAAGTGTGACTACAGTGGGAAGGTCGGCACCCGCTGCACTCCATACGCTCAGGTTCACGTTCATGTCCAGACTTAGTTTGGCCTTAATATCGGTAGATAAACCCATCGGCTTTGGCGCTTTCATATTGTCCTGCAGGTATTGTGTCACTCAAAGCAGCACAGCTCTCAGGACCCTCATGAACAGCTTTGCCTTTGAAAACAGAACAGCATGTTGCGCAGAGAAATCACAAAGTCAACAACTGGCAGATCCCTTTAGAGGGAGGCAGAAGCGAACATTGTGTGCGGTGACATATAATTATAGAGAGAACCTTCTTTTGAGCAAGGCCATTAACAGCCAATAGCGCGCAGCATAAAATAGCCTTTCTAGCTAATGGCTCCAGTTTGAACAATGTCAAATGGGATAGTAATGACTTTGAAACCGGGCCAGGTGCTATTGACAGACTCTCTCAGTGGAAAGGGTCCCTCTGCTTTGACAGGGAGCCTTTCTCAGTAAATGTGATTAGGCTTGCGGACTTAGCAGATTTATCCCAGAACTTGCTATAAATAGACAGCAAAACTCCATGGTGGCATTTGTCTCAAGTTTTGTTTTTGTTTTATTTATGTCTAGTTGTACTTATCGAGTGTTTGTGTCTATGGGAATGTGTGGGCAGAGCCTGTTATGTGCCTGCTCTTTAAATTGTGAACTTTTCTGGTGCAGATGCGAGCTGTCGACAGAAGTTATTAAACCATTAGTTGAGATGGGTGCTGAGGTTATCCTAGCTTTATGTTGATAATCTACTGTATGTACTGTAGAGACCAGTGGCAGTAAATATTGTATTCGAGGCTGTGAGGGTATAATAAGCCTTGGTCACTGAATTTTAATGTGTAAATTAAGTTTGATTTTAAAAGACACTGTGTTATAAAAGTTTAGTAGAGATTAGTAGAGCGAGGTTTATGTGGGTCCCTTTTAGGTGTTCTGTCACTGCAGAATATTGAATCTTAAATTGAGACGAGATGAAGCAGTACCGTGGTGCGAACAAAATTCCAGCTCGAAACTGAGCAGGCCTGTCAGATGAGGGCTGAAATGTCCTCAATTCTGCCTCCTCAGTAATACATTTTGTCCTGACAGTGTACAAAATGAGCTGGTCCAGCACAGACATATTGCTTGGAAAGGTTGTGACAGTTTGTAAAACGTTTTTTTTTTTTTTGCCATTGATAAAGTGAAGTGATTCCAAGAACATTCCGACAGACTCAGCAGAGTGCAATGCAAATATCGAGTGTCATTGTGTAAAGGGACAAATACAGCAGATTTAAATGTTTGTCTTAGTCTTTTTTTTTTTGCTATTTGGTATTTGTGATTTGTGTTAGTATTGGAAAGTATTGTACGACTGCTTAGAGAGACAGGCGCTGAAATGGAGCGTTCAGGCACAGGGGAAATGGGCAGCATGAGAAAGATATCATCCTCAATTTATCTTGACATTGCAGGGAGGAACAGTGTCCATCACCCATGTGGAATGGACAAACATACCAATGTCAAGAATCAATATGTACCACTTGGCTGGTGTGGAACAAGTCCCTCATAGTATTAGTGACAGATGTGTGCCATACGTTGCGTACAATTTAGAGGAAGCCTTTAATTTAGTGTCATGTTCGATTGAAGATCAGGAAGAAATGTCAACGCTGTCAATCATAAGAAGAAAGAAGACGCCGTAACACTGCATATGAAAGAAAACATTGTGACACTTTGATTTGGTTTGTCAAATGTGGAAGAAAAGCTGGATAAGACAGTTGAAGTGTCCCCTATTAATAGTCATTGATGTAAAAAAGTTATTAAACGAGTTGTAACTTTTCCATCTCCCTGCCCCAACTGCAGAACCCCACTGGACCAGAACGGCCACATCAAGACACCACTGCCACATTGGATTTGGATGTAAGTCCATGAGTCAAATTACGTTTTGGGGATTGGGCCTTTATTGGTCTCTGTGACTTTCCTTTCTGTTTGACATGCCAGATTTGAAAACTGCGTGAAAACTGTTGTGTGCGTATTTCTTCAGGAGGGCTGTGGTGACAGCTGTTCCCAAGGGTCACCGGGGGTGCCAGGCATGGCTGGTGCCAAGGGAGAAAAAGGAGATGATGGCAAGCCCGGGGTAACCCCCTTGGACAGCTGTGACAGGGTGAGAGTGGATGTTTCTTGTTGATTATCCATATCCAGAATCATACCAATTGTCACTAATGGCACAGTTGACTTGTTTGTTGTTGTTGCTTTGACAAATGCAAAATGGCAACCCCTCATTTTGCATTGCATTCAAGTTTGCAAGGCATGATGTGAGAAACCATCAGTCTGACGTTGATGCCAGCAGTGATAACTTATTCTCTTGTCTGCTTCCAGTGTTTGGAGAGACTTCAGGGAGAGCAGGCAACACAAGCAGTGGTCAGTTGAGATCATTTTCAGATTTCAAGGACATGCACACATTCAAACGGACGCATGTGCGCATTTCCTGGTGTTTTATGTATTTGCCTCATAGGGTGACCGGTCCTGCACGGGAACACCCGGAATCCCAGGATCACCTGGATCGCCAGGAATAAGAGGAGAGTCGGTGAGTCTGTGTCTGTGTTTCTGATGAGCATACTGAGACTGGGAAATGAACTGAAGTATATTTTCAGTTTTGAGTTTGGCTTCCGAGGATTATGAAATCAATGTAATCCCTATAAAACTGTTGTTGTGCCGTCCTCTGTTTTTCAATGCCTTTTTCAGTTTTGTCTTGTGTTATAAATTCAGAGCACCCCTATCCCATACAGTTGTGCTCTTACATCACATTTTCAAATGGCTTAGCAGAGATTCGATCAGCCTTCTTTTTCTTTTCTTTATCACAGGGTCCTCCAGGAGATAGAGGGCAAGCTGGATTACCAGGAAACATGGTGAGGCTTCGTCAGACCCGAGGATTCAGCAACATTTCCGCCTTTTGTTGATTCATTCCAGGCTCAAGCTGAACTTTAGTACTTACAGTAGAGAAACCTGAATGTTTTGCCACAGTTTGATTAAAGACACCTTTTGTACTGTTAATGGCGAGACTAGAAGGCTCTAAAGGTGGACTCATTGTGTTTATGTACCTACAGTGCCCAAAACTTGTATTCAGTTTACCACAAAAATAAAAATGCTAAAATGTTTGAGAACTATAAAGTGAATTCTACTCACAGCCGCACAATAGTTTGTCAGAACTTCTGTGAAGGAATGAAATTACAATTATGGTTGTTTTAGAGCAGCACCCTTGGGTTTTTGTCTCAAATTTTTAGATTGAAGTGACTTGAGAGGGCCTTGTAATTGAAGCTTTCCGTGACTTCACAGCGCCCCCTACTGGTCTCAGTGAAAATGTCGCACACTGGGACTTTACACAAACCCTCTTACTGATACTGATGACAGAAACACACACTAGCTCCCCTGCAGCGCTTGCAGTGTTTACCTAATTGTCAGGAACAAGTCGAGGCCTGTTTTAACTGTAGGTGTGAATCAATTTTAAATTAATTAAGTCTCACAAGTTTCCCCTTCACTGTTTTCTGTCCACAGGGACCACCTGGTTTCCCAGGTCCTCAGGGCTCACCTGGTTTAGCTGTAAGTTTTATTCGCACTTCCAACTGCATGTTCATTTTTCGCAGTCTTACTCTCTTTAAATCTGTTATACATTATTATATATGACATTATTTAATTGTTACTTATGCATCAGTGCATACTCTGCATTTCAGTGTTGTAGCTGTTTGAGTTTGAGCTATTTTTTTGTCATTTATATCCAGTTTAGTGCAGTGATGCAAACATAGTATCAGGCCAAAGGTCGAAAGGGCACAGAAACAAATCTGGTGGTTGTAAGGCGTTTAATTGCACGTGAAAGAAGGACAAATAAAGCTCTGCTACCCACGTTTGTATTCATTTTTCTCTCGTTTTTGTTTTTTCTGTGAAATATTGGATAATCTTAAGCTTTGTGGGCTTCGGATTGTTAAATGTTAGAAGTTTGGAGGATAAATTAGTCTTTGGTAACTGAAAACAAATCCTACAGAAAGGCAGGAAAACACTATGATATTTAACAATCTCAGATTATATTTTTAAAAGCAACTAGTAACTATAGCTGTCAAATAAAGGTGGTGAGGTAAAGTCACATTTTTTTGTAAATCAATGAAATGAAATTCATGAAAGTAAATAGAAATAGCAGAGTAACTAAAACTTGTGAATTTTGCTCAAGTACAAAACTTATACTAACTTATTTTACAGCCCTGATTTTAGTACCTTTATCTCATCTACTTTTCCTCCTTTCTTCTTTTCCTTTTGGCTTTTTGAAATACGGATCATCTCACTTTTCAATCAAGCCCCCCTTGATTATACTGTCTGTGCCGTCTCTGCGTCCTCCCTGCCGCTCTCTGCAGCTCTTTAATGAAAGTTATTTCAGATGAGGAAACGGTTTGCTTGTCTCTTTCTCGGGTTGTTCAATTATTCCCCCGTCTAAGTGATGGAGAGTGGGACTGCTGTGCAGACAGAGCCGCCCTCCCCCTCCTCCTCATACAGATTTATTGTTTTTGGAGAATGGAGATGCTAAATGGATGAGCCGCGTGAGCGCTGCGTGGAAGCCGTTTGCCTTTATGGCAGGTGTTAGCTTCTGCTGTGTGTGTCCATTTGGACTGTTTGTGAGGGAGAGGACCCTGTCGCTGAATATATCACTCATATTCAGTGGTGAGGAAGTTACTCACAATGATCAGCTACTAATTAGTTTCTCCTCAGTATGATGAATTTGTAATTACTTTCTCTAAATTACAACCCTCAGTAATCATTCTAATAACCAATCGCACCTCTAAATCTAATCTCACAGCGATATTCTTAGCATTTTTTGAAGTTGGTTTTTATTTATTTAAAAAAAGACAATTCATGTGAAATGATTGCTCTCAGATGCCAACATGATAAAATAATAGTCCCCGCTTTTAAAAGCTTCCGATGACATTCTCATTTATTTTATTTTTTTTAAAAATTCTTTTCTTTTCTTCCAGCACTCATCTCTCTTCCGCTTACAGCAGCTGTTGCCCGGCAACAGAGTTCACTTGCACATGCCTATTAATATTTATGCCAAAACACCATTCAATATTCAATTTACAGAGTGAGAAATAGAGGTGTTCACTACATCAGGGAATCAGTGTGTAATGTGATCCTGATACTCTTTGAGTTCATCTGCTTGTTTTATTTTTCTTCGTCTTTTGTGTGGTCCTGAAGAGAAACATAACTTGGTCAAGATGTCTGCAGCTTTGGTCAAATGTGCATCTGAATCTGCAACACAATGCCCCCATTCAAGTAGGATGCAACATCTGGAAATCTGTATCATTTTTCATAAAAAAATTGAATTCACCAACCCAGTGGACCAAGCAGGTAATGTTCAGCCTCTGGATATCGCCACCACAGACCCAAATCGGCATTCTGAAGTCTCGTAGAGGTGTAGAGGAGAGGACAAAATCAAATGTGGACGTCCCTGAGGGAGAGATGGAACGAGCCAGTTAGCTGTTTCCTCTCTTTGATATTGACTTTTCTTGTCCTTGGCTCATTTCCACCAAGGGAGTCTCTCTCCCTGACATAACTATCACATCCTCCCCTTCATTTTCTAATCATCCCTCGCTTCCATCATCCGCAGGGTCAGCAGGGTGAGCGAGGGTCACCCGGCCTCCCAGGAATGAAGGGCGAGCAGGTACATTTCTGCCAATCACATTTCCTGGAATTACATCCTGTAGGAAAAATAACCGCCCTCCGTGTTTGATTGATTGTGTGATCTTACCTCAGGGCCCTCCGGGGACGAGCGGGTATCCAGGTTCCATGGGACCGCCTGGACTGCCTGTAAGTGACTCTCACTGCCTCATTATAAAGGAACTATGGGACTGACAAACAGTCTGGCAGCTTTAATGGATGGATGGACAGGTGGTCAAACTGACATGTGAGCTGACATTGATTAACTGTTTATATGTATTTGACAGGGACTGAAGGGCGAGCGTGGGAGCCCGGGAAGCAATGGTCAGAAAGGAGAATCGGTAAGTCATCACGCCATCACTGTTATGTAACACACATAAATGAATCTCCAGCTAGTGTTCTATATCACTGGCTAACATTTCTTGCCCTTCTGCAGGGTCCTCCTGGTAACCCTGGGTACCAAGGACTGGCTGGCGTACCGGTCAGTGTTTCATCATAAATTTAGCTCCATAAGCAACATTTAGAGCCTGGCTTCTTCATTTATCATCACAGACTTCATAACTGAGAATAATGTGAGCTGTTCTGTGTCTGCAGGGCATTAAAGGAGACACAGGACCGGCAGGGCCTGCTGGTCCCAAAGGGGATCAGGTATGTACAACGCCTAATAGAAAAATATGACCATTATAAACAAGTTGAACACTGATCATATGCTGCTCTTTTATATTTTAAGGGTTTCCAAGGACAGCCAGGTTTCCCAGGACCACCGGTATGCGAATGCTTTGTTTTTGTTTCACATACATGAATGCAAAACACATGAAGGAAATCTAAATGTACACTTGAAGGTGTGGTCCATACCTATGATGGCTTATGGCATAAAACTGAACCCAAAAGACTAACAATCAGTTTAAGTGTAGAACTACTGTTTAAAGAAAATGTAAAGCAGGATTCATCTCCATAACTAAAACAGTTTATGAGAGTTTTCCAAATCAAATGGTTTGAACAGCAGCACATTTCTAAGTCTCTCACATCATAACACTGTTGTGTGTTAAACATGTATGTAACGCTGTGATCCGACCCTCTCACCGAGGTTACACAGTGTAGAAACAAGTGACAAGGGGCAGAGTGACAGAGACAGATACACCATTAAATGTACATTTTCATTCCACAAGATAATTTCACAATATATGTGATATAAATCAGACCACAGGATGGTCAATACAAAGATTCTTAGCCTCTGTTGTTGGGTATTATGGGATTATCAGCAACACAATATTGAAAATTATAAGGTTAATGTGTAGCCTTATATCTCACTTGAGAGAAAATCGACAGACCTGAAGAATGTTGATGTCAGAAAATAGTCAACAACTGCAATTTAAAAAAAGGATGTGGGGTGCACTTGGCACAACAACTTTGAAAAAAGTTGCTAATCTAATAAACTGTGTCTGCAGCAGCAATATTTTGTACAGATAAGTCTGAAACCTATTTTCCCATCCAATATTACACTTTATCCAATATGGATAATATAAGCTATAATATAAAGTTAAGAAAGACATACTGTGTGGTGTACAAATCCCCTCATTTTTCTCAGAATCTCGGGACAGTGACCTTGTTGCAGAGAAAACAACCTGTGCTCTCTGAGAGAGCTGATCATCGATCAGAAAAGCTAATGTCTACCTTTAATATTTTTATGATAAATTCCTGTCTTTGAAATAGTTGTGAGGACGTTGTTTGTTTCTCTGTGAATTTATAGGGTCCACCAGGTGTTGCTGGCAAAATTGGAAGAGATGGGCAAACTGGGCTCAAGGGCGAAAGAGTGAGTACCAATCACACCTTTATCTGTTGCTAATAAGCATCCAAAGTTCTTATTTGCTGTACTGAAAATCGCTGCTTTCAAAGGGTAACGATGGCACTCAAGGCACTCAGGGACCAACTGGACCCCCAGGCTCACCAGGCTCCCCAGGGCTGATGGTATGTGCATGTTATATTTCTGTATTATCTATGTGTTATCCATTCCAATATAAACTGTATGCTGTATTACGCTGTGTATTCGTAATTAAAGGGCCCCCCCGGGATTGAAGGATTGGATGGAAAAGATGGGAAACCAGGGTTGCGGGTGAGTTACGCACATGCATCACATGGTTGGCATGCTCACACACAAGCTGAATGTCCAAACGCATTCTGAAGAGATGTTATATAATACAGTTTAAGACAAGCATATACTAGTTGACCTTTGACGCTTGCTGTGTTTTCGTTATCAGGGAGAAGCAGGCCCTCCAGGTCCAGCAGGACCACGAGGAATCCCAGTGAGTATAACCTCTGACATCTACATGACCTGATTTGATTCTCTATATATCCATTGTGGGAAAACAACATGAAGTAGGCATGAGAAGTACAGCCTGCTGTGTGTATCCCAAAAAGTTGTTGAAGTCCAAAAATGTAATACTATGTAATGAAATGTATGCTTGCACTTGCATCTGTTTCGTTAAGGTATACATAGAGATTTATTTCAGCATGGCTGTCGTTGGGTTGTTCAGTTCATCAGCCACTTTTGACTAGACTGAAAATATCTCAATATCTACTGGTTGAATTGCCATGAAAATGTGTACTGATGTGCTTGGTCCCCAGATGATGTATTGCTCTAACCTTACAGACTAATAGTCCCCGATTTTCCCTATACTTTGCCATAATTGAGATTGAGATTTTTGACTTTCTCTGAAAGGTCTTCAACTTTTGAATGGATTGACAAAAAAATTTGGTGTGGACATTGATGGTCCCCATAGGGTGTATTGTACTGACCTAACTGGTGCCTTGAATGTCCTTGACCAGCAGGTTTTCACGTCACCAGTTAAGTATCTCAGTTTTTACCGCATAGAAATATAGCTCAAAATATTGTACATGCATTCATTGTCTACTGAGGTTAAATATTGATCACTTTAATGTTCCCCTCTTTTCCCTTATGATTGTTTGGATTGCCATTGAATTTGGTACAGATTTTCATGATCCCCAGAGGATGTTTCGTCCAGACCTTCCTGATCCCCTGACTTTTCTTCACAGCAGGTTTTCACAAGTGAAATATCTCATCATGTACCGGAAGCATTGGCACAAAATGTTGTACCTACATTAATGGTCCACTGAGGATGAATACTTAACACTTTGATTATGCCCCACTTTTCCATGGCACCATAATCACATTTCCCTAAAATAGCCATAATGGGTAGCTATGAAATCTGGCACAGACACCCGTGGTCACTAGAGGATGTATCATAAGCACTTTGGTTATCCCCCTGACATTTATTATGATGCCGCCAGCAGGTCAAAGATTTCAGTTATCCAGTCTAAATGATCCCACCGTAACTGAGGGACTGGCACAAATTCTTGCACAGATGTTAATGTTGGCTGGATGATGTATTGTAATGAATTTGGTGATCCCCTGACTTTACCTCTAGCACCGCCATGGGGTTCGCAGTTGTGGCTTTGAGTAAATTGTCTCAGCAACTATTGGATAGATTGCCATTTGGTACAGACATTCATGTCCCCCTCAGGATTCATCGTAACAACTAACTGATCCCTGAACCTTTCCTCTGGTGATATCATCAGATTTTTAATTTCTCCAGTACGTTGGTTTATGACCAAACACCTGAAAAATTAATGGCATTCCATCGTCCTCAGAAGTACTTTGTGTTGAGTGCCAATTAACAGATGCTAGCATGCTAAAATTGTACACAATTATGTGTTAGCTGCAAAACATGGAGTCATTTTAAGATAAATGTACTTCTGTGCTCCTCTAAAACATTTACATGTGCAATGCCCTCATCACTTTCCACCAGCGGTAGCTTGTTTTGGTAGTTAGAATCTGGAAGGCACTCTTTTTACACAGCGCATTAGAATTGCATCACCATGGCTCACCTTTAGTTTCACAAAACGGCAAACTAGTATGCAAATGAGCCTGCATGACTAAACCTTCCTCACTGAAAGCCTATCTAATGCTCTTTATGGAGAGAGATGGATGAATATTTTCGGCTCTTGGGATTGTGACTTGCACTTTGAATTCAAAATTAATGCATGTGTGTAGAATTTTATATGTATATGTGTGTGTGTGTGTGTGTGTGTGTGTGTGTGTGTGTGTGTGTGTATGCATTAATGAGTCTTATTAATGTTGCAGATATCCCTGGTGGTTTGACCCTAATTGGAACCTCTAAGCCTTCTATCATCTTCTAAGATCTCTCTAACTCTCTGTCTTGTATATCTACACAGCAGAGATAGTGATTTTCACACACTCCTGTCAGCTTCAGCGAGGCAACCAGTAAACCTCTCCTTCCCTTTTATTTTCCACACTCATACTCTGTATCTCAGTTTGTGTTCTACCCGAGAGCAGGTGTTCAGGATTTCAAAGACACGTCTGTCCGTTCTTTGGCAGCCTCGACTTTGTGAATTTTGATACTGTACCAATCTCATTCCCTTTGATGTCTCTCCTCAGGGATTCAAAGGGAAAACTGGCCATGTTGGCTTCCCTGGACAGAAGGTTAGCCAACAACTCATTGCTTTACAGTCACACTACCGCTGTCTGTTTGTCAACTTACAGTTGCTGTCTGTTGCTTGTGCATTAGACCAAGTTGTTTAATCAAACTGATAATTATTGAAAAGTGTCATGACTCAAGTGTGGGTTTTAGTACTGTGCTGTCTTGTTGTTTTCCGTCTCCACTAGCAAAAGAGTGATGCATTATACTCATGTTTCCTCTATTACCTTCAGGGTGAAGCAGGACCTTCAGGTCCGCCTGGACCATCAGGCAGACCAGGTCATGATGTGAGTATTTTGCTTTTCCATGGTTACACCAAGTTGATTTGGATAAATATTAGAGCCCATTCATCATCTGCATTCAAGCCCAAAGCAAGTGTACATATATATCATAGTCAGTGTAACCCTGGAGATCTCTAAAGGTCAATCTGTGACTTTTTCAGGGTGATCCCGGCATCCCAGGACCTCAGGGACGACCTGGACCCTCTGGCCACGTTGTAAGTTCACTGCCCTTTTCACCTCATGCGTGCACAATCTGTTGATATTGCAGTATGTTAATGTGTTAAACTTGAAGTGTTGACTTTCTGCTTTAGGGTTCTGCGGGTCCAGCTGGACCACCAGGACCTCCTGGTCCATCAGGAGTGGTAAGAGAAATGCTCTGAGCTCCATCATACTTTTAATAAACAGGAAAGCGGGGGCAATATTAAATCTGGAAAGCTGATTAGTTCACCAGGGAGAAATGGTTTGTGTTTGTCGCCAAATGCTTGTCGGAGATAAGAATAAAAAACAGTACGTACTGAGCACTGAGTGTGACAAACAATACTTGCATGAATTATGAGAATTGTGAGTTACGAGTAAATTATTAAATCGTGAAAAAAGAAAATGCATAATCAGAGACAGGATATGGTGTTTTCATTTTATGGATGAACCAATGTGTTTTTTTTCATGCAGATGCAGATACTGATTATTAGAAATTAAGGGGACCAAGAACAGATATTTGTGCTGTAGAACTGTTTTTAAGCACAAAGGTAGTTGTGCTTCACTAAAGTATTTCCATGTTCTGCTCCTTTATACTGCTACATTTTGGGGGCAAAACACGATTTGTTTATTTTACTCCACAATATTTACTTTATAGCTCAAGTCACATGCTTCTTTGCAGATTCAGATTGTTATTTTACTCTATCTGCAAAAACACACTAACAGCAGGAGAAATATGAATATCAGATCCATTAATAACTTCCGAGTGCAAACAATAAAGGATAATCTGATGTTTCCATCTTCTCTCTGTAGGGTATAAAAGGAGATAAGGGCCAAGCTGGTGATAGAGGTCTCCCAGGGATGGGAGGAGCCCCTGGACCACCCGGGCACCCAGGGCCCATGGTTAGTACCTCTCAACCTTTGCTGACTTCCAAATGTGTCCTCCGAAACCGCGAAAATGAAATGAAACGTCATTCAAGCTGCGACCACACCGATACATCTCACTTAACCTTTTCTTCTCCTGCTTTGACTTTGTCTTTAAGGGCGAGCCGGGGAATGACGGTGCTGCTGGTAAAGATGTGAGTAATGTCTGGGTGTTGTGTTTGTCCCCATTAAAGTGTAATGGAGAGCGATGGATGTGGCGATGTGTATAATTCATTCCTCTGATGGATATTTCTCTCTTTGTTTTGACAGGGAGCCGCAGGTCTGCAGGGGGACAGCGGGGCGCCAGGTCAAAAAGTAAGAGTTGACTCAGGGTGGTACACTATATTATGTTAGTGCGTGTCATCGGGCAGAGCATCAATCATCCATTACCTCTGCAGACCGTCTGATTTCGGCGCGATGCACCCTTTTTCTGTTCCCTTTAGCTCAGGGAGGCTGAGGCTAGTGGTGCTGAACACACTTGCTCTCCCCATTTCTGCCCTCTCAGCACCCGCACTTAACACAGTCATCAGTTCACTAACTCTCCGACCCACCCACCGACGCCCTCCTTCCTCCTCACCTCGCTTCACCCCTCTCAAGCCGGCCGCCTGCGAGCCCTCTGTAGCCGCAGAGCCTGTTGGATCTCTCCTTAGACACAGGCTTACAGTACTGTAGGTGGATACAGTGATAAAGTTATTCTCTGCCTCTGGGATAATGCTATTAAGCATGAGGGGAGATGCTAGATGAGGCCATTTGTCACGCTGACAGGATGGCATTGTCAGGGTTTTAGCTGCACAGAAGAGGAGAACAGAGGAGAAAGACAAGAACGGACTCCTCTATTCTTCTCCCTCCTCTCTTTTTCAAGAGCCGCTTGTCTGTCGGTGACGTGTAAACATTAGACGTCCATTATGGGCTGCTTTGTCCTCGATAAATCACTGTCGCTAATGCAGTGAGGCTGGGTTTTTTTTTGAGTGTATTTAAACAACCCGAACGGTGGGTTCTGTGGAAATAGATATAGATGCAGCCAAAAGCTGTCCATGAGGCTGTTGCGGTTGCTTCTTCGTCTGGAATGGGGATGGTAATAATCTTGACATGCGCCTCAAAATCTGCAACACATGAAAACAGAAAAGGAAGAGGATTGATACCACTATCATTCCTCTTGAGGAGAGGAAAGCAAGGACACCATTAGCTTAGCGTCAAGAATAGCAGCAGTAAAAGATAGTCCCAACTGGATTAAACAAATGAGATAAACTCTGTGAGGTAGTCGGTTTTAGAGGTCCAGGTAAGTTCTACCTATGTTTCAATTAAGTCTTTATTTAAGCTTAGCATTTCTGCAATAAAATGTCCCAAACTGATTCAAACTTAACTAGTATATTTTGTTGAGTGAGATACTTACATTAAACAAAATGTAATCCAGAGAAATCTGGGATTTTGTTCAAATTCGCGGTGCGTTTCACTGGGTCACCTGTTGGTATAACAGCAAGTGTAACAGTGAGTTGCAGAAGTGATAAATGTGGATAATGCCAAATATTCAAGCAAAGCTTAACCTTTTTTATCCGCTCTCTAAGCAGCAAGTATCGTGACTGTCTTTTATCTACTAATAATACCTCTGTGTGTGTGTGTGTCTGTTTCTCAGGGTGAGCCAGGGGCCCCAGGCCAGAGGGGTCCTGCAGGGGAGAGAGGTAGACCGGGGCCGCCTGGTGGTGGAGGTTACCACGGCAAAGACGCACAGCCCATGATTGGCCCAGTCGGACCCAGAGGAGAGAGGGGAAGCCCGGGCTCTGAGGGCCCCGCAGGGCTCCCAGGAACTCCAGGGTCGCCAGGAAATGATGTGAGATTGAGTTTCATTACACTGTAGCTTTAACTTTTAATCAGCTCTACCCCATACAGTATCCAGCTTGGTTGTGAGAGGAGGTGATGACACACAGTATATTGGCCAAAGGCACTCACTGCCTCCATCTGTTCTTCTAAATAATGAATTTTTTCATTATCTACTTTAATTAATGTTTGCCCTTTTGTTTTTCCTCTTTGTTTCTCTGTCCTTAAACAGGCTGTAGTCAATTATGATGAAATCAAGAACTTCATCCGTCAGCAGGTCATCAAGATCTTTGATGGTGAGTGCATGTGCTGGAAATGCATATTGAATGTTTTCATTGTGTAATGCTGCATTTTGTAGACCAGAGCAACATTTTCTCTTCAGATGCACATCTCTGTTCCATATCTGTGTTTCTGTTATCACATGTTTCCCTCCCCAGAGAGAATGGCCTACTACATGACTCGCATGCAGATGCCAGTAGAGATGGCGGCATCCCCAGGTCGGCCTGGACCCCCAGGGAAAGACGGAGCGGCAGGTGTACCCGGGAACCCAGGTGCCCCTGGACTCCCGGGACAGATCGGTAGACAAGGCCGGCCAGGAGGCCAAGGACCCCCAGGTGAGCCTTGTCAGCGATAATCTTTCAAGCATCATGACAGTGACGACAGTGTTGTCACTATCTAACTGTGAACTGTTAAACTGTCAACTGGTCAACGAGTGTCTCTCTGCCTGTAGGACCACGAGGACCACAGGGAGAAAATGGAGACAAGGGTATTGGAGAGATGGGAGATATAGGACCTCCTGGAGCACCAGGTAAAGTGCCACACTGGTCCATGGATCAGTGAGTAGTGCAGTGGCAGCCACTAGTTTTGGTTTGAGCTAATCATCAGTAACAGCGGAAAACCTTTAGCAAGTGCAATAATTAGCAATAGTTAGCAACTTTTGGCACATAAAACAATATAGATTGAATCAACATTAAATCATTTGAATTGTACTTGCGGTCACTGTAAATCCCTTCTCTTGTCATATTTTGTTGTTCATTTCCATCTGCAGCAATCCTTCACTACACATTCACAATGCTTTATGCACAATAGCAAGCCACACTAAATGCTAAACCCCTCTGGCAGAAATCTTCATAAACAATGCTAATTACCAAAAAGTTTGCATTCGCTTTTGATTACTAAATTACTTTATGACAGTAATGTTTCATCATTCTTGAGCTTCCTTGATTTAAATGACCAGGCTAATTCACGCCATCCAAATCAACATCTGATAATCTTTAATCATCACAAGTTCAGATAGCTTTGGTTAAATTAGCGACATAGCTTCTGCATTTTATTTATTTGCTTGTTGTTTTTTCCTTTTGGGATGGCAGACAGTTTTGGTTTAAAAAGAAACTGTGCTCGCATCCGATGATTGAAATAGAATTGTAATATTTTTTTAATGTTTCCCCCATGTCCCAGCTAATGTTCATGGTAATAACATCCTCTATTAGTGATTCTCCACTGGTGGCTGGTTTGCTCTTCTACTGGTGTTTAAATCACATTACTAAACTACCCAGGTTCTTCATCTATATTGTATTGGTGCTGCAATACATCAATGGCAACTTTATTCTATGGTTTGTATTCTACGTTTTATGACAGACATGAAATGGAGAAATACTATTCTTGCCTTTTCTTTCCAAAGAATTAGATGAGAGGGTTGATAATGCCTGTATAGTAAATGTGAAGCTGCAGCTAGCAGCCAGGTGGCTTAGCTTGACGTAAAGAGCAAACAGGATAAAAAAGATCTAGCATGGATATGCCTAACTATAAAAAACAGTACCAGTGTATTTTAAGATCATTAACTAAACATTTGATTAATCCACTCAGAAACTAAAGGTTGTAAATTACATCTTGTGGTCTGTTTTTCCTGTGAGCTGAGCTAAGCTAATATGCTGCTGACTGAGGCTTAATATGTAATAGAAAGAGCAGGATCAGGTTCTCAAGTTTATTAGTGATGGGACTCAATAAAAAAATAATCTAATAAATTAGAGGCTTTGTAATTAATTAACCTCAATTAATCGCATATCAATATATGACACGTGAAGCAACATTTTTCAATTTAAATGGATTTTGGTATACGACTGAATCAATGAATAGACACATAAATGAGCTTAAACAACAAAATTGTGTTTATTTTCATCACTGAGTGTTAACATAAAGTGCAATATGAATAAAGAATATCATGATTGCACCGGGAGTGGCCGACAGCCCACTGCAATCCAATTTGCCTGTGCGTTTGTTAATTTGTCAGTCGTGGACTTAGTCATCTTGTCGAGTGTGGTAGTTTTTTAAAACTAAAATTTCCGCCCACCCAACCCAGCAACGACTTCTCAGCGGTTTCCATTTCTTGCGTTGTGTCCTGTGCATCAGTATTACAGGTTTGTCGGGAACTCGTGCAACGAGCAACGTTCCGCGCTGTTTGGAGTGCAAAAATAAATTGCGATTAAATGCGTTATTTTTTTAATCGTTATTAACGCAATAAAGTCTCAGCCCTCGTTTATATATAATTAAGTTTATTTAATTCTGCCTTTTAAACTGTTTTGTTCATCTTTTTCGATATCGCCCAAGGAGGGAAAAAGGTGCAATATGTAGGAATTTTGGTTAAAATATTCAAAAATGCACAAAAATGATGAAAAAAAGAAGAATTTTTACAGTATATGAAAGACGTCTCTGTATTGTGAGATATCTACTGAATTTAGCATGCTAACTAGCTAGCACTGAGTCTAAAATAACTCTTTCTCCCAGCGGTCCACAGCTCCTGTGCTAAATGTGTAAACACCAACACTCTCCTGGCAGTCTGGCTAGCTGCATGGCTAACTGAGCTAGCAAGCTAACAATAGCTACATTGATTGATATAAAGAACATTCATCATAAGCCGTTAGTAGTTCCTTTTGTGATACGTTGCCCCTATTTGTCGAGATAAATTCCTGGTGGCCAATTCTCATGTGTCGCACCTCTTTAGTACCAGTTCTGTGACAATGCCACAATCATTGCATTCACCTACTTCTTTTCTGCCTTCAGGTGTCCCAGGCCCCCAAGGCTACGGTAAGATGGGACCCCCAGGTCCCGTTGGCCAGCAGGGAGTTCCCGGTATCCCAGGATCTCCTGGGCAGCCTGGTTCAAAGGGACATGATGGCCGATGTAATCCTGGAGACTGTATGAGCCATCAAGTAGAATACAGCCCCAAGGGACCTGTCAAAGGCCCCTGGTAGAGGGACAGAGGAGAGGGACAGAGGGGACTGAAGCGAAGAAACTACAGAAAACATGAAGCCAAAGACCGTTACCCAAAGTTATTAAATCTGATCACAGGATGAAAACAAGGAGCTCCTTTGTTGTTCGGTTGTATAGATTTATTCTCGCTCATTTCTACTGCAGTTGTGAGCGAAAATCCACAATTTCTTTCTAAGGGCCCCGCTGGATTGAGGCTTGCACAGACGCACCGGCAGCAGCACATTTTATTGCGTCATTCTTTTTTCCCTATGAATGCCAATTCATTGCTATATTACTGCCTCTTCTATTGGTCTCGTCTCTTTTTTTTCTGTTCCGCTCCTTTTGTACATTTTCAGACAACCCAGGGGGAGGTGACAAGAATCACAACCTGTATTTTCTTCTTCTTGATTAATGCTGGCCTCCTCTGTTTCTTTCCTCTTTTTTCATTTCTTTTGCTTAAATCTCTAGGAAGAGCGGACATACAATTACTGTAGCACTTTGCTTCCACCTCTCGTATCTTTTTTCCTTTCACACAGAATCACATTGAGAGAGCATCCCATGCATTTCTAATCCCGTCAGTGCTTATGGTGTGATAGATATTTGAATTTGACTTGTACGAGAATGCCCAGAGAAATGTATTTCAGTGCTGTAGGAACAGATGTCAGACACGTGCATTCATACCCTCTTTGATGGATTGACTGTTTTGTATATATTTATATTTATATATAGTGGCTTTTTTATACTTTTTCAAACGATTTGATAGAAAGTCGCACTCATGGTAAGCCACTTATTTTTCATGCATACGAAGCAACAACAAATGTCAAAGGGATATTTTTCTAAGGTGTATAAGCTTTCAAAATGGAATAATGTGTTTGGTAAAAGACAAATAATTTAAGAAAATTGTGTTTACACAAGAAAGCATATTGGTTTTTATAACCATTTCGTGCCATTTTAACTCCCGTCTTTTTGGAAATGCAACCTTTTTAAAGCATATCATTTCATTTTGTATTCCAAAGTAAATATAATAGCCATTTGTCAGCTCTTGTTTGAGGAAATATTAGCAACATTTGAGCCCATTCACTGAAGGTACTGTAATGCAGAACGCTGGGCATGGCCACCAAGCCCACACAATTGCGTCAAGATAAAGAAAATATTCTGAAAAGCATCACAAACGGCTCTTGTAATGCTACATGTTACTGTATTTTGGGTTTTTATATTTTATTTTTATATCTGGAAGTCTATGGAGTTTCAAATCACCACCATCTCTTACCATCTCTGTCGTTTAATTAACATTTTTTAAACTATGAGCCGTGGTCATACTAACGTTTCTCACAAGCTAACCCAAGGGAAATGTTCAACTTAAGACTGAATTAAATTGCTTTTCAAAGAAGTTGTATCCTGTGGTTATCATTGTGTTGTATCAAAAAATGATTTAAATGATGTCGTCCACCCGGGGACGGATTATGAGAGAATGGGCCCCTGGGCACAGACGAGTAAAAGACACTTCTCCAGAGGAGCAGAACCAGATTGAAGTGTCTCATAGCAGTTGTTCTGCATCCCTTATAGTTTAATCGCTCTAGTTCAATTGCCTCTCTTTGTAGTTTTTTTTTGTTGTTGTCTCTTTTGTAGTTTTGTGAGTCTTCGTAGTGGTTTTCTGTACCTGTGAAGATGTTTTGTGCCTTTATTCATTTTCTGTCCCCTTGTTGACGTTATGCACTTTGTGTGTTCGCTCTACGTCTCTCTCTGTGGTTGTCCTTTGCCTCTCAATCGTTTGTTTAATTGATTTTCACAAAAGAAAAAAAGAGAAACAGTCACTTAAAGCAGACGCTCTGGCCCAGGGGCCCCTGACCCTTCTGCTTCGTTGGCCCGTTCAGTAATCCCATCTGTGTCCACCAGCTCACCAGCCTGTATATACTGTATGTTTCTTTACTGTAACACGTGCCTTACATGTTCTATTATGAAGCATTTGAGAAAAAAAACAAACATGTTTTAAAGCAAAACTGTGTGAAAAAGTGTGGTTGTTTTTCATTGCAAGAAACATGCGACGGTGTGCATTGGAACAACTTTATTGTGTAGTCCAGTATAGTATGGTGGGGGCATTTGGCCTTGGTGGTGGAAGAACTTTTATGTTTATTCACATGCATGAATTGTTGCTATTAAAGATTTGGAAGAATAGCAGAAATGAAAGGAAAGTGGAGCTGTAAGAGTTGAAGAGACTCATTTCCAATCCCCACATGATAAAGAAGAACATTGCATTTTAGAAAAGGTTCCTCTTTATTGGTTTGGGTTGACCTGAACAGCCAGAGAAAAAAAAACAAACCTTCTTTACAGATGATTATATAAAGAACAATAAATAATTTCCGTTGGTGAGAATAAATCAGTCATTAAATCGCTGACAGCCTGTGGAAAGTTGACAGTGGCATAGGAGGCACATTCGGACTGATTCGTTTCGAGGAAAAGTCGTTATATCTGTAGGAACTTTTTATTACTCACTGAATTCATTAACACAGGATTTTTGCTGGTGCATATCGTAACCCATTTCTTTTTCTCTACATAATAATCAACACACATTTACAAAGATTTACAGCACTGCATTGTGGGAGATGGGAGTGCCCATCGGGATATGCTGTTGCCAGGCAACAAGAGGAAGAGATAAAGCTAGTCGTTAGTTTCTAAAATGAGACTTGGGTAGAAAGCGTGGATGGGGAGGAGGGGGGGGCAATGTACACATGAGGTAAATCGGGGGTTTCAGTCAGGCTTACATATGCAAAACTACATTGTACAATACATTACAGTACTGAGTGTGAATTTAGGCTTCAATCATTTATTGCTCCTTTTCGTACACTTTTCAGGCATCAGGTGTGATGTTGCAAGAGAGGCGAGGGCGTTAAATCTTCTAAACACATCTCAGACAAAAAATATTGTTTGTGTTATCAAAGTGACCGCGATGTAAAAGAAGAGCACCTTTCACCACGCTCGGGTCTCAGCTCCTCTCAGCTCATAGATACTGTGGCGGCGGCGGTGGTGGTGGTAGCGGGAGACAAGGAGATGCAATATAAATCTGTTCCTCTCTCGCTGCTGGAACGGGGCTGGGATATTTGGATGGGACTGACACTGACATCATCCAAAAAAAAAA
>CAEMYA010002140.1:6734811-6776835 GCA_903131615.1 Diplodus sargus | reverse complement strand
AAAAAAAACTTCAATGGAAAAACACCAGTAGAGTCACCTACTTTGTCTCCCTTGTCTCCTGCCTCTCCGGGTGGTCCCTGAGGTCCCTCCTCACCCTGTGAACAACAGAGACAGGCTTTAGGGAATCTTCAAGTGGGTACCTATTGTTCTATGAGTCTCACGTTTTATGTGTGGGTTTGTCTGTATGTGTGTACATGTGTGTGTGTTCTTACAGGAGGCCCAGGAATTCCTACAGGTCCGTTGATGCCCTTGTAACCACGGGGACCCTGCGGGAAAACAAAAAAAAATGTGCCATCAATCAATTCAGATCAGGGAGGATGCTAAGTCAGAGTAGCCTACTATTTATTGTGATAAAGGGGTAATTAGTGCTTAACTCACTTCGCTAATGGGAGCTACACTGAGAGCCAGCCACTCTTGCTTTGGCACTAAGCCGGGGCGCTAACTTGGCTAACGCGGCTAATGTTAACAGTAAGACGGATGGCTACATCGGATCATTAACTACAGATGGAGGCACCGCGGACCCAGACAACCCCAACTCATTAGAGGAGGGGAGAGATTTGTGTTAGCATCATTTCCATATGTCCCCATTGCTGGTAATGGATGATGTTTGTATAGTGGGGGCAGGTCTGGCTGTGCCTCCTTGGTGCTCATCTAAGAATGAGAGCAGACTCTTACCCAAAGAGAAAGAGGGCGAAGAAAGTGAGATGAGACAAAAAGTAAAGAAACGGCGGTACTCACTGCTTCCCCTTTAGGACCCATCATCCCTGGATAGCCCCTCAGACCCATCGGACCCTTAGAGAGAAGCGGGGAAACACAGGGTGAGACAGAGAGTGACTCAGGTCTAGTCATAACAGTATGTCCCGTCAAATCAAGATAATACCATGTGAAAAAAATGCAATAATATTCTATGTGTACAACTTTGCCAAGTGACCTAAAAAGTTCACAGCATACCGGAGGTCCTGGGATGCCCTGCTCCCCGGAGATGCCCACTTCTCCCTTGGTACCCTGGTGGAGGAGAGGAAACGAAACAGGCTGATTAGTTTTCTTATTCTGCGCTGCTCTCTAATGCACAGCTGCCTGCTACAAATCATGGCACAGTCAAGCCTTTTCACAGAGCCGCAGAAGGTCTAGATTTCGTGTGCAAATCCACAGAGTTTAATCCAGTCTGAGATGCTTGATGGTTCCTTTCGATGTCGAAATGTACTTTCACGGTCGTACAGTATACAGGCATGTTGCTGGTCGAGCTTATTCAAAATCTAGTTCAAGGCAGTCAGTCGGTAGGAAACCCTACCAATGTCATTGACAGGGTTGGGAAGTAATGGATTACATGTATTCGGGATTATGCAGTGAGAATACAAAAATAAGCACCTGTAATCTAACTTGATGATATGTAATTAGATAGTTGTTGCATTTTCAAGGATTATTTTGACTGATGCATGCATTTCTACATTTTGTCTGATGTTTTTTTATTTTTTTTATTTTCTGTTAACATGTTCGAAATAAACTAAACTAAAACTTGATTACATTTCAATTGTGTCTTTAAAGTATGTTTTTAAAGTCTTAAAATCATGAAACATTTTCCAGCTTCTTGAAAGATATCATTAAGACATCTGTTGGCTTAGTTGTGGGCGTGGTCTGTCTAATTATTATTTTTTTTGTTTTACAATTGATTATTTTCATGACAAACTGCAACTTTGGCCGGTTTAAAAAATATCTTTGAGACTGACAAACTATAATTCCTGGCACAATTCAAACAGGATAAATGTATGTCCCCTGTCCTTAACTACCATACGTATCTTTGTCTGGAATAAGGTCCCATGGTGGTCCACCTGTATGTACCGCATGATGAAAAATACAAGCAGCACACCTGAAATTCGCGCCAGTGCTGTTTTTGTTGAGTAATTTGATTCGAGCAACCTTATTTGCTGACTGCATTTTACTTGAAGTGATGTTGAGAATGTTTGTGGAACTAAAGTCTTTTGTAGCTGTGTTCATTTTTAGTGTATGGTGCTGCTGTACATTAATATGGGGCAGCAGTGGCTCAGGAGGTAAAGCAGTGGTTTCGATCCACGGATCCCCCAGCTGCATGTTGAAGTACCCTTGGGCAAGATGATGAACCCCACATTTCTCTTGATGAGCATGTCAGCACCTTTCATGGAAGCCTCTGCCATGAGTGTGTGAATGTGTGCATGAATGGGTGAATGTTGTAAAGTTGTTGTAGTGGTCATATGTTCAATGTTTGATTAGAAGTATGAAGTATTCAGGTTAGATTGTGTTATCGATCCATAACATGTCATGTAGTTTGTATTCAGTAACTGACTACATTTCAAAGTAAACCGACCCGACCCTGCTGTCGGGAGCCGAAGCGGTTCGTCTTGGTATGTCATTACAGGCACAGTTTGACCTGTTGGAAAACACACGTTCTGCTTCTTTCTGAGAGCCGGTCGAGAAGATCAATAGCAGCCTCACGTCTGTTTGTTAAGTATGGAGCGGTAACTTGGTGTGTTGGGTGTTTTTTGAGCGTCTGAGGCTGCTTGTGCGGCAAGATCAGAGGCTAATTCCTGAGGCCTGGCTAGCCGCTCCCTTGGAGCCCACTGTGTGCTCATTAGCTCTGCTTAATACAGCAAGGTGAGAGGGCCGCGCGAACCCTGACTCTCTCATCCTTCCCTTCATGTACCTGGCTCCTCAGCACCCCTTTCATCTGGCTCGCTGCACGCTGACTGCAGGGCCAAGGCCAGGCCTGACTAATCGCAGCCAGATTAGTGCCAGTCATGTGCCTCGGGGGGCTTCATTAGAGCTAATCCTTGCCTCTGCTGGTCCAGAATTGTGGGTGCGTGTGCAACACTGTACAACATGTACATGTATGGAGGCTTGAGTGCATGTGTGGAGTGGAGATAGTGAAGCTCACCGTTTTTCCAATGCTACCGGGGTCTCCGAGAACACCGGCGCGTCCTTTGTGTCCCTGGAGGGCAACAATCCGTCAGAGGGGTGTCAGAACTATTTTGTGATGCAACATAATCAGTGATGCTGAAAGGGGCAGGCTTCTACCTTCAGGGCGACTTGAAACAAGCTCGACTACCTACCTTGACTCCCTGGATTCCCTGGGGGCCTTTCGGTCCTGCTGGACAGTTAAGAGGGCACTGTAGTCGGGAGAAGGAAATACACGGATTATGAAAAGCGAGGTCAAAACAGATTTGTAACACGGGGCATGTCATTTAGATCTCACCTGGAACTCTGCACTGCCTTCTTCGCCACCAAGGAACTTCCCTGGAGGACCCTGGACAGACAGATAGATGGTTGAAGAGGCGGATGGATGAAGAAAGGCACCTGGCCACCACTACCATGAGCTGAGCCAGCACTATCTCCCCCTCTCCCTATCTATATCTCCCCCCCATCTCTCCTTCTCTCCGTTTATAGATTGAGTTAGAAAGTAAAGTATCTCTACAGGGGATGATGTATTCCTGCAACAGTCAGATGAGACAACCCACTGATCTAATGGGGGGTTTATTTACCCTAGGACAGCACTAAAGCTAAACAAATACACTCCCCTGGGCTGGGAGCATCACTCTCAATGAGGACACCTCCCCCCTTCTTGGAACCACTCTGAGATGCACACAGGAGAGTACATGTACCACTGAAAACAGACTTGAAAGTGCTCCGCTCAGAACTGTCTGTGATGTCTGCCGGGACGCGCTGGAGCCGCAGTGCACCAGGTGCTTCTGTTATCGTACAGCGCATTTAAAAAAAAACAAAAAAACACACAGTAATTGCTGCTGGGTTTGCAGAAGGGAGCAAGTCAGCGTGAGACGACGTGATTTTTACACTGTGATCCCGCTCAATAATATATAACTTCACCGCAATTATGCTGGTGTAACTATATGCTTGATTAAGCTCAATAAACTTTGTGTAGCTCATTTATGTCTCACTCTGCTCACAGCTGTTCTCGCCAATCTCGCTGAGAAGATGTGAAAAGATTTACTGTGACATCAATTAGAGCAAGACTGATAGATTTGCTCAGCCCCTATTAGCTTTTCGCAGATCGCGTACACGCCAGCCGATACAACAAAAAATTGCAGCATATATTTGACAAAGATTATGTTTTGAAGCAGTTGAAGAGAAGTGTCAGAATGTCATACAGACAGGCCGGATAGACATTTCACGTTTAGTTCTCAACAGCAAAATATGAGTGGTATCTGATTGAGAGCGGGAACAAATATTTGTTAGCTTCATTACATGATTAGTTATTATGCACTTATTACCAACAGCCTTCTGCTCTGCTCATAGCACATGAAAGTAATCTTTATAAAAGAAAATGTTAATAATGAAGGCAATTAGGGTTCTTGCATAGCTAACTGATAATAGGTGCATAGTTGACCCCACCTTTCTTAGAGATAGACTGTAACTGAGTACATTTATTAAACTTTACAGTACTTTGTACAATTTTCTGCAACTTCAATTCCTCTCCAGTCCACCTCGGAGGCAAATATTGTACTTTTCACTCACTTTCTTACTCTGGAATAATGTTGAACATGAGATCTGATTGTCAGCCAGGCTAATAATTGATCGATCCATAAATAAATATATATCTACATTATATATAATTTACTTTTACCTGTATTTAAATGATATGTATTGCCAAAAAAACTACTTATGATACTAAGAATCAGTATACTATGGGTTAGTTAAACAATAAATGTGTTTACCAACACCAACAACTATTACCGAGTCTCTTGTAAGTGCTAGTAAATGTAATAAGTTATTTGCTATTGTTTATAACATGGACTGATCCAATTCAATATCGTTATGAGGTGTCGATACTGACGTTATTAGCTTATTGGATGTGGAAATGACATCACTGATTAATTAGTCCTGTTCAACATTCCATGGACAGACTGATTGTCAATATTCAAATGCACTCGTGATTTTCTTATCACTTTCAAACATATGTGTAGAAATCTGCTTACTAGTAATAATAATAAATGAAAGCAGAGCTGCTGATTTGATGTGTTCAAGTCATTTCTTCTCTGTCCTACACCTGTTTATATGTGAAGCCCACTTAACCTGCACTCCAAATTAATTGCTGTGGAATATTGAAATGTAACATTTGTGTATCTATTGTTTTCCTTTCATAAGAGGCACTGTGTGGTTTGCTACAGCCTTATGTAACCGTCAACCTAAGAAAAATGGTTCTTTTTGAACAGTATCTGTATCAACAGATATCCTAATTCAGGTTTCGGATCGGAAATAAAAAATAATTGGATCGGTGCAGCTCCAGTCTTGTTTCTCATACATACTGCCCTTATCTTTTTCTACTCTAGCAAAAGTGGTGAACAGTGTCTAGTTTCAAAACATGAACGGCGAGGTGTCGCAGCATGTACGGTATCTCTCCAGTGTACCCTGAAAAGATCCTGAGCTAAACTTTGTGTAGGGTGGACAAAATAAATGGAAACCTGCATTATTAGGGCTCGTATGAATTGTTTTTAGATCGTGTTGTATATTGATAGTGCGATGTGTTGTATGATCCTGTTATTCCATCATTCAATAACAGTCCAATCTCCAAATCTCTGTTTTTCCAAGGGCATTTGTTTCATTAGAAACCAGAGAGGAAGGTGATTTTGATTGGATAATTGAATGAAAAAAAAAATCAATAATTGCTGCTATTTCCTAGACAACTAATCCTGGGTGGACACTTACTGGTTTGCCAGGAGGTCCAGGAAGTCCTGGAGGTCCAGGTCCGCCCAAGACACCCTAAATGAAGCAAAGGAAGGGCAGAAACTGTGAATAAGGAGCTGACAATGTAATGGTCTGGTAGCTTATAGACGTTTATAAGTCAGGGCAGTTATTAAAAAAGTGAGGCTGTGCTACCTTTGGTCCAGTTGGTCCAATTTCACCTGGGAAACCGATTGGTCCCGGAGTGCCCTAGACAGAGAGACACCGAGAGCGAAGAGAGAACAATGTGTACACATCCCAGAAGCCTCCAAATTATTTCCACACCTCAAAGCGAAGCCATTAAGTGATAAGAGCATAATTGTATTACACCATACAAGCTACTTACAGCCAGTCCTGGAAGGCCGGGTCCCTGTGTGGACAGAGGGGACGAGGGGTTAAATTACTGTATAACAAGTGGAACCAATCCGTCAAAGTATCAATTAACGTTTGCGAAAAAGCCAATTAATAACGGCAGCAGTAATTCAGTAATATGTGTGTACAGTGTCAAAGTGCAGGGTAAACAGTGCTCGAGAAGAACAAAGCGACAGGACGCAATCAGTTTGTGTTTGCTGTGTCTTTTGCTTGGAATTAATTATAAACACAGTAATTGAGTAAGTAAGCCCTGTTGCAGGAAGAGCAGCCCACGGGGCAGGATCTCCTGTCTGTGCAGCGGGAGGCAGCTGGATGTACGAGCACAGCCCCCAGACAGGACGCCTGCTAATGCTAAACAAAGGATTTAACTAATAGTGTTGCGTTCAAGCGTGACATTGGAGGACTCTGAACTTAATGTTTGAATATATTGGACGACACCTGATAGATGGAGACTGAGCACCACCTAGTGGCGTCAGACTGTGCTGCAAGGGTGATGTGCAGGTGCGTGTGCATGACACCGCTGAATTGATTTAGTGTGCATAAAGCTGCGTGAACATGTACATAAAACGTGACTCACGGGGAGCATGTTTCCTCTTTATTGAGGGGTGTGTGAGGGAATAAGGCTCGTGTCGGCTGTAGAAGGCATATGCCACATCTGGATAGACCAAACCCAAAAGGGGGGCACAGCTGGTCAGGCATTCAGGCATGAAGTAAAAGAGACTCTGGAGGTTGTCTTATGAGAGCAGCTGGGTTACAATATGTTTGTTATGAAAATGAGTTATGACTGGCCAAATCAGGCATCGTTTGAAGCCTATTCTGTTCAGAGTATCAAGACGGCCTTGTAACGTACAAGGCTGTCATCTAATTAGTCAGAGTGTACCTTGTATAGATATACAGTAAGTCCATTTATTCAAGTACTGTAATAAGTACAAGTCTGAGATATCTGTATTTTCATATTAGGTCGATTTATACTTCTACTCCACTAGATCTCAGAAAGATATAGTGTGTTTTTTAATCCACAAAATGTTTATGGTATATTGAGTATATTAGTATTTACAGTTGCTGAATGTTACAGTGAAGCGTCTCACACATGACAAGCGGTCGCGTTCAGAAAGAGATTTGTCCTCTAAACTTTTCAGAGAGTTGTGTTTGAATAATGCCGCCGCTCCAGTAGAACATTTTCATTTTTTGATAGTCAGCAGTCACATTCAGGCTTACTGTGTATCCCCATAAAGTACCCTTGAATGGAACTTTTGTCTTCTTTAAAGTGGCAATAGACAACTTTTTTACTTTAACATATCATTCTGAAGAGAATACTGAGAATACTTTCACTTTGCTATTCAAGTCTACTACCAGGCGCCATTTTCCCTTGACAAGCAAATGTCGAAACGTTTTAAAAAGTTGTGTGTTTCCAAATTTAATAACGAATAAAGGCTAAATTCTTCAACATTTCATAGAAGATTAAAGATAACAAATGAATCGAATTTTAGTATTGCAGCATTTTGTTGCCTCTGTAACACAACCAGATCATCTAATGAGCACTCCGATTTAGAACCGCTGCACTGAACTCACTGTATGTAAAGAAGCTAAAGCTAGCCTCAACAGTAAAAGGCTACTTACACATCGATACATCAGTGGCAATGAAATAACGTGATATATAACAATGCATCACTCAAAGATTCATTATCACTTTTGGCACTTTTTGATACATTTGGCTGGGCAACACTTGTTATTATAAAACGTGACCTTCTGTTGATATTGTTTTCCGCCTATAGCTAAGTCAGAGTTGGAATGCAGAGTATTTTTACATTGTTACATTGTTATATGGTCATTTTCAATTAAGTAAAGACTCTAAGAAACTTCTTCCACCACTGTATATAGTATGAGAAAAGAAGATATATGTCAACACATCATCTTTGCAGAGACTAAGGGTGATAATAGGTAGATAGATAGATAGATAGATAGATAGATAGATAGATAGATAGATAGATAGATAATCGTTGACTCACTGGAGCTCCAGGTTCACCACTCGGTCCAGGCTGACCCTGCATGCAAAACAACAACGTGACTAAATTAGCGACATGCTGGAATCTTAAACAGATAAACGAGGACAATACCATCCGGACAAGTTCGATGTTATACTAAAGGTAACATGCAATTTTATTCTGCTATGTTTCTCCTGGTTCAGCATCATGCTCAACATAACAGTGACTAGAAACATGACCCTGAGACCTTCTTATCATCAATTGGACCTCACGAAATATGAATTATGTTCTCATGTGGCGCTTCAGACACTTGCCTTAGGGCCAGGGCTTCCGACGGGACCTCGATCACCCTTTGCTCCGATCAAACCCTGGAGGCAGACACAGAGAGATGTTGGCAGGCAGATATGCTCGACATGTATATAGGGGTCAAAATATCACAGGAGGTTAGTAAAGGAAATTGCGGGTTGCCACTGTGCTTTCCACGGGCGATACACAGGGCTCGAATCCCACCAACAATAGGGCTAATCACACATTTGATCGAAACTGACACTGGTCTTGTTAGTAATTAGGAAACAAACCCGAGATTTGAGATTCCAGGGCGGATTACTGGCTAAATCTCTGAGGAATGCATGTGAGTGTGTGTTTGTGCGCCTCTGTTAGCATGTGACGCTCAATTCCCCTCCAACCAAGCCCGAAGCTGCAACTTGCGTTAGCACATCCGAAACCAGAAAAAGCTGCACCGCAATTACAATCAGGTAAATCCATAACTGAAGTGCCTCAAAGCTATGAAATCATTTTAAATTTGTCCGCTTGTCTTTATCTCAAACTCCTCGCCGCCTGTGATTACCAGAGATTGAATAGATATAATCAGCATGGGGATTACGGGTTTGACATAATGTATATTAACCTCATTGAAAACTCTTCAATACGCTTCAAATACATAATCACTCTGCTGAGAAGAAACCAACAGTTTTGAGGTCAAGGGTCATGACCGTCGATGTGTAGAATACAGAGCCAGACACAGAGGGAAGCTCTGATGGCTGGCTAATGCTACCTGAGGCTAACAAGTTTTCAAAATGTACAGTAGCTTAATGTAGCTTATCAAGCTTGTTTTTTTTATTTACAATCCTAAAGTGGAAAAAAGGAGCTATGAGACATTACAGCAAAAATGAGCCCAGCGAAATGGGAAGAACTAAAATGCTCTAAATATTACATTAAAGCTACAAACAAAGGCTGAACACTAATGACTTTATAATGACTTAAAGGTACTCGGTGGAGTTTTTTTTATCATAAACAGCTTTGTTAACACTCAACATTCATCAACTGAAGTCACTGTGCCCATCCTTGCAGTATAACATGTTGCCATCTGCCAGGCCGTGTCAAGGATACAGTCGATATCTTCTGAAAAACCCCAGTAGGTGGACCTTGAGTTGAGTACTTTCATGGCTTCAGCTGTGAAATGTTCAGCGCTTGAAATGATAACAAAACATTTATTTTTTGTGACAGCTGAGCAAGATGAATGGCCGAAGAGGACAAGGTGACAGAAAGCAAACAAGTTAAGTTAAGGTTATTCTGTAAGTGGACACTGAGTGGAGATTATTTTGTCAGACTCTCAGTGTGTTCGGTTTATACACTCCATAGTCCTGGTGTGTACTGTATGTACACTTTTGTACAGGTACAGGAGCGACAACTGATACAAACAACACAGAGGCCCACTCATCGAGACACTGCACTACAGCAGTGGCCAAAAGGACAACACAGCACCTTTAAAGTTTTGCTCTCACTGTGCTTCCTGACTTATATTATAATAACCTACACTGACCCTTACTTTGCTTTAATTTCATTGGAAAAGTGCTGATTTTACTGTTGTAGTAACTTCGGTAACTATAAACTATTTTTTTAAGGAACATATTTGGCTTTTTTTTTTTTTGTTACATTGTTCATTGGAAAATGACAGTTATGTTCATTTCTGTTTCTGAAAACGAGTTTTCCTTTTCATTTGTAAGGCCCCATCTTGTTGTTCTCACTGGACTGTTTCGTTCACATTTGTTACCTGAAAGCTTTTTTCTTTACCTTAATAAGCTGTTTTCACATTAAGCCTCTCAGAATGTTTCTCGTCGGAGGCGGTGTTTGTTATCATTTCATTGGCATTAACAAAGCCCCTTTTCTCTCTTATTTATGGCACATTCTCTCTCCGTGTGTCTCGTTCTTTCTCTCAAACACACACCAGATACCCGCATCAGTCAGTTTACTTACGTCAATACCATTCTCTCCCGGTGCTCCATCAGTACCTGGCTCTCCCGGCTCTCCCTTTTGTCCCTACAAAAAAACAAACACTATTGTCACAGACCAAACAAAATCTGGATGAATCGAACGTGAACATTTTTTAAATCCAATTCTAACAAGCAGAAGAGTACAAACTTACTGGTGGACCAGGGGGCCCAGGAGGTCCTTTATCTCCCTGCAGGCAGACAGAATGGAGAGGTTAACTCTTTTAATATTATAATTAATGGTGTTTGTTAATCTAACGTTGAATTGTAGTTCAACTCAAAACTCATTATATCTGTGTCTGTATATCACCACTATGTCCTTCAGGACCATATGTGAATTAGCTGATAAACTAAAGGTTTCTATTCAATATCAAATATGGATTAAAATAAATAAATTAACAAAAGCCTGTGTGTTCAACCAGTTTTAATACATAATTCAAATGGGACAAATGAGAAAGTTGCAGTGCTACTGAGATGGTCATCGCAGCTCTGCATTAATAATCCAGACATTGAATGCAACATTCATGAAAGGCTGGAACACTAATATCACGTTCCACCAGCCTGGACACATGTTCAAAGACTCCAGTGATTAAACAATCTTAAGATGAAGTCCAGAGTTTTTTCTACAAAGGCTGAATTCTCCATCCTGTTTACATCCCACCTTTCCTGTGGCAGAGACCCCCCCCAAAAAAAGGGGGGGGGGGGACATAGCGTTTGAACTGGAGGGCAAGCTACACCTTCAGGTGTGGACAGAGAAACATTGCTCTTTTTAATAATGTAGTAACCTGTCTTTGCTGTGTTCTGGTGACAAACTAATACCGAGAACTCGAACTCTACCGAAAGTCAAATTGCACAAAAAGCATATCTGGGAGACGCATACAAACAAGTTGGTACAATAAAGTATATCATAAACTTTTGCAAGTAGTTTAAATGTATTAGCAAGTCTAAAATCTAATCACATTTAATTTTGGAACATGGAACAGACACTGCAAACGTCTGTTTTGCAGCTACAGGCAGCCTGTTTCCTGCTCCAGTAGCCCAGCAGCCTCCATTTACACAACCTGTGTGTAGTTAACCCCCAGAACATCTCAAATGTATCACATTACTGTGACACAAACTCTGGATTGAGGCAAGGGTCCCATCTCAAAGACCCCTCTCTCTGCTGGGAACAGAGCTCTTTTGTGCCGGTGTGTTTTCATTTTGCAGTGACCTCCGCTGGTAAGACTGCGGTACTGCGGAGCGGCACAGGGTTAGTATTTCTCCTGCACAATGATGGTCTTTGTGACAAACCTGCTGAGCAAACCTGTGGATGTGGATACTCACATCAATGCCGTCTGATCCAGGCATGCCAGAGGGGCCTGCTGGGCCGGGCTGGCCCTGAGGACCTTGCGGACCCCTCTGAAACACAGACAGAGAGACATTATAAGACTGTCGAATAATGACAAATAACAGTAAGCCATGGGCAATACTGTACAAATATCAGAATAACATTAAAAACATTAAAATAACTTTAATGCTGATATTGTAGGCAAACGAAACAATTATATTGAAACAAGCTAAAACTTATTTTCTTTATTGTGATATAATTGTGCAGTTTAGACTTCATATCTGGAAATGTAGTTTCAATAATTCATTTTTTTTTTATAGAGGATCCTTTTATGTAAAACAATGCAGGTTAAATCGTTGAATACGCATGTCATAACTATACCAATGGACCCATTAGCCTGATGTTGGGACAACAATGCTGTCAAAGCATGAAAATCTCATTAGATAGGCTAGACCGATCACAAGATTGGGCAATACAATTAGAAAAAACCCACATATATTAACAGAAAAACAATAATTATTTACTTGTCAAATAATGCTAGGTTGACCAACAACAAATTATGGTTGGTTTAACGCATTGTGTTCATTGACATCAGCTTGTATAAGCGCATCATTCTAAAAAAAATACACCAAAAAATTTACCGAAATAAGGGAAAAAAGGGACAATTCTGCATGAAATTGCTTAATAAAAGGGGTAAAAACAAAGGACTGAGGAGGAATGTGGAAGGAGGGGTCACGAGACTGGCACTGTTTACCCCCAGCACCCCTGCCTCGCCCCCACCTCTCCATCCTAACTCTCACTCTCACACAGAGTCTTTAATATCATCTCAGTGGGTCGGTCAGTCCAACAGATGAAAAAAAGAAAAATTGGATCCAACTTAAAAAACTGTGCAAAAACAAAAATAATCCTGAAGAGACACCACAGTTTTACATCCAGCGAGTAACGTGGAGGTGTCTTGTTTGAATAGGGGCTTTCACGCTCAGGGGACAAAGCTTGTCCACTGACTTCCATCTCTGTCATGGCTGCACGTGAAAAAACTAAAGAAAAATCCTCCATTCTTCAATTGATAAAAATCCTCTCAGCCACAAAAGGTAATGGCGAATCCTCGCCTTGAGAGGGGAGATAAGTGTCCGTGCACGATAAGGACGATAATCCACAGAAGATATTCCACTTTCATTTGTCTCCACAGCAGAGAGAGAAAAAAAACAAACAACCAAAAAACATTTCAAGCTCGTCTTTCTTTTAATGCTATAAAGCCAGGTGGTCACCACACACAGAGCTGTGTTGGCTTTGGGATCACTTTAACAAGAACCATGACAGCACAACCTATAACATCAACTCAAGACATCCAGAGCCCTTTCCAAGGGCCCTTATCCCAACTGAACCCCAGATAAAGCAGGTTTCAACCTCCCCTGTCCACTCACCACTTGAGCCAGAGCCAGGCACAAGGTCTGCAGTAACACCCAGGTCTTCAGCGAGGCATAGAGAGCAGCCATGGTCCCTCTCCCCTGTCTGTCTCTCCTCGGTTCACCAAATCCTCTCTTCTCGCTCCTCTTTCCGCTCCCTTACTCCTCTCCAGGCCGGCACAGTGCTGAACTGGTGGAGCAAAGCTGTCCGAGGGGAAGCAGGAGGGGGGGGGGTGGGTTGAGGTGAGGAGGGGGGGTCTATGTGCACTGCCCCGAAAAAAATCCACTCAGGAGGGAGGAGAAGGTAAGGAACTGAGAGTGGAGAGGGGATGGATGGAGGGACGGGGAGGGGTGGAGAGGACAGAGAGAGAGAGAGAGGTGTAATAATCCTGCCCTGAAAGCAGAAGAAAAATACACTATCAGCGATGTGGAAACACACACGAACACACACACCCAGGTGAAACTATATATAGTTACACACACACACACACACACACTGGCAGTATCTCAAAATGCCTCAGGTTTTCACCTCAGATTTGGGGCAGGAGAAAACTTACTGAATATGTGCTCAACAGGCAGCGTCAGTTGCTGTGATTGGACGCTTTAGGAGTAATTCACATATTTCCTGCGACGTTGTGAATCCAGTTGGTCTGAGCAGCGACCCGGCTCCTCCCAAAGCTGTGGGAGTGGACCAATGCACGGCACCTGGGTGTAAAGACGACTCTGTAAGACACCCAGACACAGGCCTTTGAATAACTCTTTAAATAACTCTCTCACTGACATTGCTGTTGTTGTACAGTGGCGTGAACATCTGCAAACAAGACCCGTGCTCGTGCTGCAGTGTACAGAACAGAGGATCATGAAAGACTGTTCGAATGAAAGAGATCTGAACGGAAAGAGGACGGTATATCAACTGTAGACATGAAGGGACAACTGAAAGAGAGCATTGATATACCTGATCAGCATGGCAAACTGAGCCTTTACTGACATCTAGTGGTCATTTCACTAAGAGCAGGTTGGTTCCCACAGTAATCAAAAGGGGCTGAATAAACAAAACTCACGGCGATGTGAAAGGGGACCTTATAGTGACCCCTATTGTACAGTCATTACATTACAGCTAACGCAGCGATTACACCTGCGGCCACTAGATGGAAGCAAATACATACGAACAGATGTCGGCGTGCTGAGCAGCTTGATTGCTGTGGAGGCCTCCACTGCTACGACTGGGGATTATACATTTGTTCTCCTTAGGGATGATAAAGACAGCGGTGAGGACGCTGAGCAGAGACGCCTTTATTAGTAAATTGAGATTTATTGCACACTACAGGGAATCACTGCAGACCACGTTCCATAAATTAGAAGACCAGTTCAGTGGCGTCGCCGCTTCACTTACATTTATCACACTGCATTAACAAACTCAACACTCTCATTGCCTTTTTCATACTTTGATTAAATATGAACTATTGCCTTCCTTTTCTATGTTATATTTATTAAAAACAGGTTCTGGTCATTGAATAAAATAATTGGAGTAGATTATGCAGGAGCACAGTGCAGATCTGAGCCTTTTTGTGCGTCAATTTGTTCTCAAACATCAGTTTTCTCAGCGAAAAGTCTTTGCACATAGGGGCGGTTGAATCTGGAGCATAAAAGCAGTCTTTGTACGGCCTTTGTCTTAAAGAGCAATTGGTCTATCTAATTTCCAAAGCCATAGTTTTCATGATTTATGCCCGTATGTTCTCTACATCCATACATTCAGGTCGTTTCCACAAAGATTTTGCCAAATTTGCACTTTGCAGAAACCGCGAGCAGACGCATGCTCTCCCAATTCACATTGCTCTGTTGAGCTGTAGAGCGCTTGCCTCAGTGCCACTTCCCCAACAAGTCCCTTTCAAAAGTGACAATGTCAGCAGAGTTCGGCAAAAATCCAAATGACGGAACTGCGCTCTCTTGTAATCCTTATGAGTCACATCCTTGAGCAGTTGGAAATTGCACCATCAAGGAAGAGCTTGGTTTGGATCCCACAAACCCTTTGATGCAGTTTAACTGATCAAAGCAGCAGAACAAGCTTGAATAGCTTTTTATATTGAAGAGACACGATTGGGATCAGTCCTCTCATCTAACTCTTGGGAAGGAAGCACACAAAGGCAAAACACAGTAACTATACGAAGTACGAATATATGAATTTTTCAATCAAGACCGGCAAATTAAAAGCTAGCTGTTGATATCACTACAATGGCCTCAGCTTTTCTTTCTGACCTGTTTCCTGTGTTGAACATTTTGATGATTCAACATTTTAGTATTTCAAGTTGTGCAATCCAATCTAAATGAGGTAATGTCTGATTCAAACCATGACAGAAACAGCTAAACTAGTCCTGCAAAGCTTTCCTAGCCTAGCTTAGCTGAGTAGCTGTAACCATGATCTCAGTCCCTGACACCCTAAAGGTTTGACGTTTTTTTCTTTCTTTTCTTATTATCATTCAAAGCCACAGTGTTGAAAAATGGCTTTTGATTGCCATATCTACACTTGACTCAAAACTGCTAATTCACACAGCAGCAGTTTCCCGGGTAAACACTCGAGCTCTTTGGCCTCTCCACTGGTCTTCTGCTGCTCCTCTCGTGGTCACTCTTCCTCTGGTAATGCACGGCCACCGAACTGCCCCGCCGCCGGTCCGACAGCTGTTCTTTACGCTCTACCAAACAAGCCTGGAGACTGTAGGTGTGACGGAAGGTCACTGGTTCGAATCCCAACTCCCTGGTAGCTGCATTCCGAAGTGTCCTTGAGCAAGATACTGAACCCCAAATTGCTCCTGATGAGCACTTGGCGCCTTGCATGGCAGCCTCCGCCATCCGTGTATGAATGTGTGTGTGAATGGGTGAATGCGGCATGTATTGTAAAGCGCTTTGAGCTGTCAGTAGACTGGAAAAGCGCTATAAAAATGAAAGACCATTTACCATTTACCAACTACAACTGGGAAATAGAACGCTGGCCAACTAATTCTTGTCTCTTCTGCGGTCCGATTTAACAGAAATGTGATGATGGCCCACAGGCCTCCCTCTGTCCTCCTTGTTGTCCAGCAGCCTACTGAAGTCCTACTGATCGCCCTTTTTCCAAGGCCATAAAAATCTGTCAGATGTCTATAGTTTTTTTTTCCGACAGGAAGAACACATCTGTCGCTTTAAACCAACGACAAACAACTTAATAAAAACACAGCCAATTGTCTGATACACATCCACTGAGCCCGTTTTATTACTGCTGCTATGCTGATATGTGCAAATCCGCCACAGAGCACCAATTCGATTTTCATTTTGCATTTTTTTTTTACACATCACAATCTCACACACAAAACTGTCTAAAGCACTGAGAGCACAGGCGCATCGCATTTCAGAAAACTGAGAGATCAAATGCATGGAAATGCGTCCATATCCAAAAATCCTGCTGCGCTGATCTTCTCACGGGGTGAACGCTGAAAAGAATCATCATGCCGTTGTTGTCTTTCTCATTATAAACGAATCCCCAGCCGACTCAAACTTCGAAAACAGACAAGGAAAACATTGGCCTCTCCCCGCCGCCTCAGAACCGCTCGCTTTCTCTCTTCCTCCCTGCTCATGTTTAAATTCTCGGCGGAGTAAGACTTAACTGTTATTTCTCTAAATGAAAGCAATCGCATCTTGTTGCGCGACTGGATAGCATACTTATCATAGCTTACTGACAGACGCATGAGGCGGCATGCCACCCAGACTCAACCAATATGTGATCCCCACACATCCTCACCTCATATACCCGCTCAGCTATTATTTGGCCACCTCACAAATGCACAAAACAGAACAAAGCAAGCAAGCACACACACACACACACACACATGCTCATGCATTTAAGCAGCGCCTAATTGAAATATTATGAGTGGCCAGGGAGGTTTTGGTTCTGCGCTGGTATTCAGCTCCTGGCTCCTACTTTTCCTGAGAAAGATCAGTTTCACACAGACAGGCTGCGTCCATCGAGAGAAGCGCCGAATGGAAGTCATCACTAAAGTCTGACGCAAAGACAGGAAGACGCATACAAACACACACACACACACACGCACACACACATACCCAGTGCATGATGATGACAGACAGGGTAAATATTATTCTTGAGTGCAGGTGTGAGGAGTAGCAGCGGAGTGATAACAGAGGAGGTCATTAACAACCCGCCGGGATTGGAGGCCGACCCCGAGGCTCGCACTGTCGGGCCTTCCATTGAAAAGGCGTATTTTAAAGTCGGAGCAGAGGGAGGAGAGGTACACACTGACAGGATGATGATATACAGGCAGAGGATATGAGACTGTCTGGTATGAAACATATTCATTGGGGTGTTTCGTGGTTATTCTTTCAGTGTGAAAATCACTCCAGTCAGTCGGAAGCTAAAGCGTCCCTGACATGTGAAATTATTACGGAATTCAGCAGATGAACATGTTGTGTTGTGGTGTGATTTGGTTGTCGATCACAAAGCGCAGAGCACAGTGCACCACGCGCCTTCAGACTTTCTTTCCTCTTTGTTCACCGTTTTCGATCCGAGAGGATCTCGAGTGAAGATCTTCACCTGTCCGTGCTCTTCCTGCTGCAGAGCCACTTTCGAGGCACTGATCTTGTGAAGTGCACTCGCAAAAGTCGCTGAGAGTCAGATCCGGCTTCTCGGCGAGCCTGCCACCGGAGTTGAACCTGATGTATTGGCGAGACACAGCTGTACAGTGAAAAGTGGCTGAGAGTTAGAGGCTGACAAAGCGATGACTGCTGTGAAGAGGAAAAAAAAAAAGAGAACACAGTTTAGCAGCCGCTGACCCCAGGCAGAGCTCGGTGAGGTGTTTCCAGGCGACAGTCAATGCCACACATTCACATAACAGACCAGGGCCGAGTGAGGGATGAGGGGGGAAGGGGCAGCAGATTGTTACTATTACTTTAATATGTTTGCATTGGCTAACGTGTAAGAATATTTCATGTACTGACACTATTATGGTAGCTAGGTACACTACTAAAGCTATATCCTCCGCAGGCTTTTCCCAGCACTCCCCTGTATTTGATTTAACTTTTGGGGCGATGAAATGCCGTATTCAGCGAACACAACTGGTGAGATATACTGGCCCGTGAAGGTGGTCTGGCATGAATCTATGTAGTCTTTAAATCCTATTTGAGCTCCATAGTGTGAGATTTCCAAAGCTCCAACATCATAAATAACAAACAGTAAATCCAAGTTATCACAATAGATGTGCTGCAGATGTAAAGTGGAAACAGGCAGATTATGGCTATGTTCGTTTTGCTTCCACGCGTCACACGTGTTAAACTGGTGTAGCCTGCTTCAGACCATGGTTAGCTCAAATAATCCACCTACCATCAGGGGTGTAATGATGATGAATGTTTAATGATTAACAACCCAATATCATCGATGCAAAAATGGAAACATCGCTCCGCGTAATCAGCTGTAAGATACCCCTTTATTTTGAAAGTTCCATGCCACGCCTGTGTCATCTTTTCCTCCTGCTTCCTTAACATTCAAACAGCGCTAGCTCCAGACAGGTAATGGCAAGCAGCCAAATAAAAGGACAATGAGGATAATGACTCCCCTCTCAGGAATAGAGAAGGAGACGGGTAAACAGACAGAGAGGGCATTTCACTCAGAAGTCGACTGCGTTTCGACATTGTCATGCTGAAATGTAACTGTGGTGTTCTGTCGGGGGATGCAGTGACTTAAAATAAACGATGAATGTAATCTGTTGCCTAATTTATTAATTCTAAAATGGTGTAAGCTGTTGCTAATAGTGGTGGCTAGCGTGGTGTCTGCTTGACCATTATTATGTTAAACTTTTGCTCAGAGTTTCTAAGCCAGGTTTGATGCGTGTTAGACTAGACTAGGCAAGGCTAAGCTAGCTATGTCCTCCTGCCTCCTGTCTTTTTTGCCAAGCTAAGACAACTGACTGCTGGCTGCATATTTGGCCACGTAGATATGAGAGTTTTGTATCCAACATTGTGCAAAATTTTGCATGGTTGCAATTTGAAAAGGATTATTAGTCACCATCAATCACAGTCATATGTTTTGGTGAGATCAAGTTTGAGTAATGTCTCTTAATCTGTGCTGTTTTTTTTTTTAACTTTCCTATTTCTCCATATTTAACATCTGCTACCATAAAATAATGCCTCATATTCTTCAGTGGCTCTGGATTTATAGTGTGGAATCAAATATGAGGCATTTTCTACATATATAACATAATGCTGTATAGAAGCCAAACTCACAAGCTCAATAAGCTCACCTTTACTCCCCTCTGTCCTGCTCAAGCACAATGGAGCACTAACACCCTGCTGTTAGCTGTCTACACTGTTTTCCACACCAAGCCAAGAACTAGTCCCAGCGTATAAGCCGCGGCTTTTTGGACCTGCGGTGCCCTCTTACTGAAAAATGAATGAGAAATGTAGTGTTATTCTGACAACCGAGCAGCACACAAACTGTCAGCGCGCAGTGATGGAATGCAAAATAAATCATAATAAATCCACAACGGAGCACTGAGCCAATACTGTCTCAAAAAGCCCTGCACCCAAAATGAGCCAAGACAACCGAACAATGGTCCTTAGCAGTCCAGCTCTGTGCCCCTTGGATGATCCGAAAAATAGCTTAAAGGGATACACACAGGTTCATCTGTTTGTGCTCGGTTTCAAATGCGTGTCTGCGGGAGAGAAAGGGGGCAACTCTTTAAAGTTAAGATGACATTTTTTTCATTAGCTTAAATGTCAGCAATACTCCTTGAAGCTATTTATAGTGTGTATTTAATTAATCACTGAACGTAGGACGATGAATGTGATGTTACTGTGGTGAGGCGGCGCCGTGACATAACAGGAGGCAGGACAATTTCACGCAGTTTTTGCTGTAATCAACTTCATTTCCTGCGTTCAGGCTTTGAGGAGGTCTTCGTACAGTAAGCTGACATGTTTTTACAAGGGCACATTACACTCTTTCCATTGCTTTCTCTCATTCTCATAAACAGATGGACAATGGATAGTCATCTTTCAGACAGTAAAAGAGATTTGATTCAAAGATTGAAAAGCCGGAATGAGCACAAGAAGCATAGAGAAGTGAAGACAAAAATGTGTTCCCACTCTGCTTTAACATTGATTTTAGAATGCCTTTGCTTCTAAAATGTAACATGCCAGTCTTTTTTATATGCTCAAAGTTTAAAAAAAATAAAAAACATTGGCCCATTATCACTATGTGTAATGAGGTCTCAATCTAGTTTCACATCCACAAAAACATACCACTCTACAGTTCCCTGCAGCTCTATGAAGCGTTTTAACATCTTTTAGCTCATTGTTTTGGTTTTGTGGTCTGAAGTTTTCTCTGTTTTGGTTCAACTTTCATCTTCCTCATTAATGTCATTCTCAGTTGTGATAAACCAACACCACTATCTGCCCAGCACCAAACAGCAAACAGATTAAATTAGCGACTAGCTGGTGAACATAGCGAAAAATCTGGTTGCATAAGGGCCGTAAATTTCTCCGGGACTTGAATATTTTACAGACATTCATTAGGTGGTCGGAAACATGACTCCAAATGAATGCTAATGTTGCACAATCTCTGCTTGAAGTCTAAACAAGCATCTGTTTGCAAACATGTTTGCCGTATTAACTTAATGGGGTGGTTATATGTCAAATGTCCGAAGTTTAGTTTGTTATGGAGCCCTTCCCCCGAGTGTGGGAAAGAACAGTTAGGGAAGCTTTAAAAAGAACAACTGTGCAATAGCAACCAATGACACTGTTATACCACTTTTACAAAGTCATTATCAGTAAGAAACAGTGTTTTCTTCTGGAGCTGACAGCAGAAGTTGCAAAAGAGTGAGACATCACGCCTCTTTCTCATCTGTGTTGAGAGTTGCACATGCACAGTACCGATCAGACAACTGAGAAGCACGGAAGCAACTAACAACAGTTACTTTTCAGATATCTTTTACTTCAGTCTCCATTTCAAACTCAGTAATTGAAGCCAGAGCAGAGATATACCTGTGAATAGTCAATTGATGAGTGAGCACATGCTGATTAAACGCATTTACTTTGAAGACAAGTCAGATGTTAGCAGACGTTCGTGGGTTTTTGTCCATTGTGAAAGGGGTATTAGTGGGTCAGTGAGCTCAGTTTTATCTGCCTTCCAGCCCACGTCGAGATTTTGAGATAACAATTATTCGCCTATTCTGTTAGAGAAAAAAGAGAAAGAGAAATCAAAAGAGGACTCAAACATGTCTGAGAGATTCCTCTAAAACAGCTGCTGTAGACTGTGTCCACTCCTCTCCACAGGGATCAGATATGAGCTGCTGCGAGTATGTTTGTATTGATGTTTTGTTTGTGCAGAGACCGCCAATTGCTGCATTTCAGTTATATGATATGCGTTTATTAAATGGGAAAGATGTAGCATAATCACTGCATTACATCTGGATGACATGCACAAATGGATTGTTAACAATGCCACATTTAAACTGTTAAAGAGAGGACTGTAATTAAATCTATCGCCTGCTGTGATGTTCCAACGTCAGCTCTGAATTGGGTTAAGCAGAAAATAAAGCAGAGCATGATTCATCTTTACAAGCAGTAAACACAAGCTCTTGTTTATCTTTCAGCATTTATCCTTTTTCATACGTGTACGTGGGAACAAAGTAGTGCAAGATGGTTCAGGTAAATGCACAATTGTAATTGTTCTAATGAATGTTTTCACAACAGAAGAGACAAACTGCTTGGTGCTTGAGCCTGCAGTGATATATATGCATACCATGAGGTCAATTAGACGACACAGAAAACGTCTTATTGCTTGCATGTTCTAAGGGCTCTGTCAAACTCACAGCACCCTTAACCCCCTTAACAGCATCTCTACAAGGCAGACACACTGTAAACTCAATTGTATTTGCTGTTAACAGGTGGTGACTCTCAACTATAAGTCAAATAAACATTTTATGCACTATATTTTGTCATTAACTATGGATCAAATGACTGAAAAGATCGCTCATAGTGACTAACTTACAGATAATAACCATAAAACTTAAATTCCTACAAGGCTCTACAAAACATATTTTAGGCATCTTTCAGCTTGTTGTTTTGGTTTTATTGGCTGAAACTTTATTGTTTCTGTTTGGTCTGATTGCTCTGATTAACTACATTTACAGCTGTTTTCAGCTAAATCTGAAACTGTGTATTTTCAGCCCAGCTCCAAACAGCGGACAGACAGTGAATGTTAGCAGCTAGCTTTTAAACATAGCTGAAAAGTTGTGATTTTAAGAGCCCGACAATTCCCTCAGCGGTTGGTGGAGACCAAAATAGAGGTAAAAGGAAGAGTGTGTGCTGGACTTGTTGTTGGACATTGGTCACGTGGCTTAAACAAGATTGCAGATGAATGCTAATTTTGGATTTATTAATAGTCAATTGTTTGCTTACACATTTGTGTGTTTACCCCTGCCAAGGAAGTTATGTTTTCAGCCGCGTCTGTTGATTGGTTTGTCAGCAGGATCACACAAAAACTACAAAACGGATTTACACCAATCATGGATGATGGGTTTCAGAAAATAACCTGTTCTCTTTTGGCGTAGATCCAGATAAAAGGATGGATCTTAGCATTGTGTTCTCTCTTTCTTTGACACTGCGAAATATGGTGAGATATTTGTTTATTTCTCAGGGAGTAACAATAATAATGATAATAATAACAATAATAATTATAATAATAATACTAATAATAATGCATTTTATTACAGGCGCCTTTCAAAGCGCTCAAGGACACCACACATAAGAACAACAGCACAACAAAACAGGAGAAAATGCAAATGAGAGCAAATGAGGATAAATAAATAAATAAGAAGGTGCAATTACATAATGCCAGGCGCTCGGCACAGATAATGCACAGATCTTGATTAAAAATCAGCTGTATACTGGCTAGTATCTATGAGTGAAGACAATTTACTGCAGATCCAAATAAAAAATCTGGATCGAGTAAATTTAAGCGTCTTCCATTTGATATTGGATTATGCGTTATTGAATTACAGGGGACTGTTTAGCCTTGGCTTGGCGGGGGTATGCATTCTACTGAGTGCCTTTCTGTTTTTTGTTTTTTTTAACGAGATGCTGAGACAGCACTGTTTTTCCTACTTGTTGTGTTGCTCCCAAGTGGCCAAAAAACAAAATAATGCAGATTAAATTGATTATACACATTTGGAAACTATATGGTACATAACGTAATAGCTTGTGAAATAAAGGGATAACTGGCACATCTGTGGCATTGACGGATGCAGCGCTGTACACTGGAGTCTTCATAAAGGCAGAACACAAAGTTGAACTCATGAAGTGAATGTGCATGTTGCACTTTGCTAAATTTGGATCATGTGGCACAGAAAATGTCAGCGTTGTTTTATGCCAGGTGCAGATTATGCTGGGTTCTGTTTCTGATATGTGTCTGAAACCAATAAGAGACGATCATACAAACTGCCAATGGCCTGAAGTCTCAGTCATTATGGCTCTGGTGTAGTCGTCGGTCCCTACAACCGGTGTTGTTCGGTCCAACTTATAAAAGGGAAGTGATTACATTGTAACGTATGACATGAAGCACTGCTGACAAATAGGGCACGGATGGAAGCCATCATGCTCAAATACTAAACATTGTGTGACCAAACTAAAAGTACCTACTCATCCAGACTTACAGGCACATACTCACCTTCAGATTTCCAATAAGGAAATAATAATCAACATTCCACACACACACACACACACACACACACACACACACACACACACACACACACACACCAGCCTTCTTGAGTAACAGCAGATGCTACACGACCAGCTTAATATCAAGCAGTATTTAGGTTTTGATGCTGACGTCTCCTGCTTAATAAAAGCAAGATCATGGACTCCTCTGTCTGAGCAACGGGTTCATTCAGGCAAGACTCAAATACACCTTTTCTTCTACCTCATACAGCCACAACATAATGCAAGGTAATAACAACAACGAGAGTTCATTTTCTTTTTGCTGTTGTTTTATGTTTTTCTTTTACATTTTTTGTTGGATGTTTCTCTTTAGGCGCTCGGGGAGGAACGTAGTGTGCCAGGACGAGCATATGGCTCGCTGCATTTCTTCTGTTTTCCATCTCTCTCCTCACAGGTTTCTATGAAAGAGACCAGCTGTAACATTCCCATCATTTCCTCCTCCTCCTCCTCTCCTCGTCCGGACTCCACTGTGGAGGGCGCCCATCCCTCAGGCTGATCTTGTAAGATAAGACTCCAGCTTCGACCCCAACCTGTGGCTTTTGTGTCCTCTCCTAACCATCTTCTCCTTTCTTTGGACTCTGTGAACTCTTTCTCTCTCCACTCCAACTTGTCTTCATTTGCCTTATCTCTGACCATTCCCCTTTTCTGTCTCCTGTCCGGCTCCATCCATCTCTTTATCTTCCACTCTTTCATTCCTTGTCATTCCTCCCTCTTCCCCCAATAACACGCAACCTTCAGAGCTCTCGGCCCGCACATTTGTCACTGACATTTTGGGGAGAGTTGCCATACCTTTTCCGCTCATACTGCATGGTTGATTGAAACCCTCTGTGGCCGGTGATCCATATTGTTGACAGCATTTTACTTTAACACCTCCATCAGAATTGATACTTCCTCCACATAAAGATCTGTGGGGCCTGGCATGCAGCACAGCGAATGGTTTCTGGGTCAGAGCACTTTTGCATTCAACATTTTCCTGCAAACACCATGCAAACCTGCATAACACATGACATCTATCAAAAATGCAAAAAAGGAAAAAGCCGTTCTAAGTAAAGCGAGGCTAAGAAAAGGGTCGAATTGGGAAGCAGCTTCCTTAAAAACACAATTTCCTTGAGCTCCTGATTGCCAGTCAAACGACACAATTGTTTGAGGTGTGCTCTTTCAGCAGGAACATTTCCAGGTCTATTATCAAAGCTGTTTCGAAGTAATCACCGGTTGCAGAAGTGGAGAATTCCACGTGTCTCTGATCTTACAAAAGGAGAATTGGTCATGGAACAAAAACGGTTTTACATGATGGAGGCATGTACTTAAAAAGACCCAATATTGAATCGGCGCTGATAAGCCAACAGAGGGTTAATCACACGTTTGATGGAGGGGCCAGGGACAATTTCATGGCACAAGTCATCGTAATGAGCTTCCATTATAGGACACATTTGTGTGTGTAATTGTGTGTTTCAGCCTCGATTACCTGCATTTCTGGGACATTTCGTCCTCGCTACAGTCCTCTGTTTCCTCTCCCTGCCACCTATAATGCAAAATGACTCAGAAACACCCAGAGACCTAGAATTGAATTCCGAGACAGTGCTGAAATTGGTGTTTTCATTCATGCAAGTCTAAGTAGACCAGCGTTTGCGTTTTAATATTGTTTGGATCCCACCTGATGTCAAGGCCACTTTTCCAGAGCTGCTATTGCAGCGAGGGACCGTGCGATGAGTAAATGAGAAAAAAACAAACACGCACAGAGCCACACACAGCCCATTTTCTGAGTCGTGAGTAGTTATCAGTATTGGAGGGATCTCAAGCTCTGCCTCATCACCATCAATCTGTCTAAATGACTCCTCTCCCCAGCCCGGTCTCTCCGCTGCCGCTCGCCCATTTTATCCACACATTTTATCTCCCTCCAGGTCACAGCAACATCTCTCTCCCCAGCTATCTCACTCGCTTTAATTCCTTCGTTTACAACCACTTATCTGCATGCTTTTCTTTTTTTCTTTTTTCTTTTTCCTCCGCCCTCGTTGCCATTCCTTTCCACTCCTCTCTCAACTCTTTGCTCTGTCTCTCTCAATCATGAGCATTTCTCCAGCTTGATCAAACTGCTCCATGACTAAGCGAGGCCCGGCGTGATGGATAGCCTAATGGGAACCGATGAAGCATTAAAACCATAATTCACGGGGACATAATGTTCCGAGGACTTCGGCGAGATCCGCTCAAGATGGCCCTGCGCGTGTGTTTGTGTCAGATTGTAAGATTATGTTTGTGCACACGTTTGTGACTGCAGCTGAGTGTGTACCATGTGTGCGGATACACAACTTGATGCTGTGTTTCAATCTTACTCAGGTGTATTTTGTGCAGTTTTAGTTAGTTATGGAGGATCACCTTTATTTCACTGTGAACTACAAACTGTTAGATGAAGCACAGCTGTGCTCAGGGATGAGCCGGGTATCTGTATCTGTTAAACCCGAGCCCCCAGGGCAAGCGCCAGGCTTTGAAGCTGATTTACAGCTAATTTATACCATGTATACATAAGTAATACCCGTAAGCTTACATTGTGAGAGAAGTGGCTGTAAAACGGTGGATATGTATATTCGAGCATCCCTGCAAAACGACTCACTTCACTTTCATAACTTGATCCATTCTGTACCAAGCACTTGGAAAGTCTAGAAGAGCTGCACGATTAAATAATTTTAGATCTGGGTAATTTTATGCACGGGAAGTCGAGTTTTTTTTGCTCTGTGCGCCATTGAGCAGCTTTCCGAGGAACGAGCATTGCTTTGCCTCTGAATTTGTATCCGGTTGCTATGATACTACACCCACGTTTGAACCAACTCATTTACCTGTGTCCATATCCCTACTCGGAATGGGCAGGGCTTGGACCAGATGTGGGTGGTGTCTGAACTGGAAGTGGGCACGGTCAAGCATAATTAGCTAAATTAAGCGTGAAATTGATACGGGCTAATCATAAGTTGCTATATTTACTATTTCTGAGGAAGCTATTTGAAGTACCTCCAAATTGAGCTTCAGATGAATGTGATTAAGAGCGCTATTGACAGAACAAGTGGTTCTTACACTTGAATGAGTAAACCTCAGTCAGCAACCCAACGATGACACAGTTTACATAATATGGACTTATACTCGAGCACAAAAATTGTTGCACACTACTGTAAATGCTCAGTCTCGACAAGGCATCCTCCACTTCCTGAAGATTGTGTAGAGGCAGAATTCTCTATCTGCATTCCAACATTTCAGTCTGTTATTCAGTTTGCCAGCCAGGGTAATAACTTTAAACCTTTTTGTCTCAACTGCAGTGTTTCTGGGGTAAGAGCTCTTTGCCATTTTTGGCCAAGCTTTTTTATGATGGAAAACCTGCAAGCAATACATGGGTAATAACATGAATTCACACTGACACACACGCTCAAAGAAAGCATGCGCACAAACAACTCTATCGTGGAGACTGATATCCTCCGAAAGGCTGAACACTAATGAGCTCCAATCAGTGACCGTGTTACCACCTCCATAACCGGACACTAGGGGCCTGAAATGTACATGCACAAACAACACACACACACACACACACACACACACACACACACACACACACACACACACACACACACACACAAAGGATACCCCCTGGGGTGAAAATGTGCAAAGTGGAAAAGTGCACCCAGGTGCTGTTGTCAGGAAAAGGAAACTGACTACTGAGTGTGTGAGGGGTCAGAGGTCTTGTTGAATATGTTCCACGTGAAACCTAATGTAAGTACACACATGTGCAGTGTGTGCCTAGTATCCAGTATCTGAAGTATCTGCAGCCATCCAAAAGAACTCACAGACATTCAGTAAAAGCAAACAGATTCTGGCCTCGCACACCCATAAGTATATACATTTTCATTAGTGCGGATGGTAGCAACTCGTTGGGCCATTAGGGTGGACTTCCTGATCCTCGACACACATCAAGGGCGATGAGAGCACAGCTGGTGAAAAGCAGCTGCTTCCAATATGCATTTATCCATAAAATGCTTTGTATTACCTAATCTCGCTGCACAACAAGAATGGTGCCTCCTAACCACGCACACACACTCGCACCCTCACACACTGAGGTTTGAAATCACATATGAAGCACATTATGGGTCTTTATAGTTAGATCATGTGCGGGGAGCCACTGAAAGCCCTTCTAACCAGAGAGGGGAAAAGAATGGAAACAGACATGTCGACGGCGCAAAGGTGCCATGAACTGTGATTGCATGAAGCAGATGATGTTCCTGATGGCTTACAGTTAACGTTTCCACACAGCTTTGTGACTGTAATTACGGACGCATGCAACACAAAGAAATGTGTTTCTTTACAGATGGATAGAAAAGCCATCTCCAACAAAGAAAAGCTAGTTTTCTCTAACAGGACCAGTTGTGCTGGTGCCCCATTTTCGCCCCAAAAAATAGAAAAAAGCGTCCACTTGGATGCCCATATAGAAGAAAAAAACATGATAAAGTGCCCTATAGGGTGCCCTTCCAATGGACAAAACATGGTGAAGTTACCCTTTAATCAAGACTTTCTGGCGCTGGTGCCCTTTTTAAATTTGTTTTGACCCTGCCCCTCAAACAACCTGAGTCTGCCTCTGATGCATAGCAACAGCAAGGTGATGAGGTTGGCCAGCAAGAAGTGTTTCCAATTGGTGAAATATTTTGTTGAAAGACACATGGACAACTTACATTATGAATTCCCTCAATACGTTACACAGCTAGCATGCTGCACTGTGTTTGCAGTCTGTCCGAAATACGCAGAAAACCTTTTTCAACGTACTCAAGGCGTTTTCTGAACAAACAAAAAAAAGAGGGAAGGAGAAGTTTCGCTATCACAGAGGTTCCCGGAGGGGTTGACTCCCACACAAACACACACACAAACACACACACACACACACACACAGAGCTATGTGGAAACGAGGTGTTGGAATCAATTTGCATTAGGTCATTCGTTGCCATCATCACACCCTTACCAACCCTTTCTGTTAAAACTCCGCATAAGCCATTGGGCAGGAAGCAACAGTGGTAAAATAACACCACATTATACAGTGTTCATCTGCCTATTTCTCTAATTAATTGCGCCCAGGCTTCGAACAGGTTCTTGGTGGTGTTTTACAAGAGACAGCTTGCTATGAATAATGCTCTCGGGGCTGTGTCACAGGCAGCTCTCACATAGCAGACTGTGTGTGTCACGGACCGATAGGAGCGGCAATTCAGACGGTTAAATTTATAAAGGGGAAAGTGAAGTCGGGACGTTTTTCATTCAAGAGAAGTGGATCAAATGGGGAACGAATGAGGAAGGTCGATGAGAGGCAGACGTGGATCTGGACCTGCTTTGCTTAATGTTCTTGTTTTTATGAGGGCTGTTAACTTGTCTATGCAGAGTTGTGTGGAGTGGTTGGCAGGCCCGAACGTACACCGAGAGCTACATGCTCACAACTCTTTACCTGTCTGCCCTTACATTCGACTGGATGCTGGAGTTGGAATCTGTTATTTCCCAAGTGCCTATTTGTCAACTGCAATATTTCTTCTGTCTGCATCAGCTTGGATCAATTACAGTCAACTTGCATTTTATTTCTTAATTGCAGTGAGGTTGGGTTTTATGGCCAATAATAGATTTTTCTTGCCAGGGCAGGAATTTCCTCTTTGGACTGGCTGGTTTGCTTTGATCGACGGGTCAGGAGAGGTAAAACTATCCTGTAACGTGAACGAGGAACACCGACTACTCTATTTGTTTAGTCTCCATGGAAATGAATGCGCCCATGACTGTGCACACTATCAAAAGGGTCCACGGGTGAATCACTCTCCATGGCATTTGAGTTACAATTCAGTCTGGAGCTTTGTTTGTTCTGGACCAGTCCGTTTGTGATTATGTCATCTTCAAGCCCCTTTGCCCAAGTGATTTGTGCCACAAGAGAGTGAACACATCAGGAGTTTCATTTAGCTGCCCTGCATGTCTTTAATGAACACTGACTATAGCAGGACATGTCTCGCTCTTGTGGTTCGTCAGATGCGGTTCATCCAAGTTCATCTTATTTCCAGTTCAAATTAGCGTAGCTAAACTTTGTTTTCTCTTCAGAACAGCTCCCCAGGGCTCCCTGTTGCCTAGACGCCTCATACTCCCAGAAACAGCATGAGGGGAAGAAGTAAAGCTATGCTAACACCTTCATCATTGTTATCATAATCATTATCAACCCACCGCAGACAGCGGCAGGGCAGCTTGAGCTGGGCACTTCTCGCGTTTTCTCCTACTCTGAACAAACAGATCTTAAACAGATGGTTGCTTGTGAGTGACAGGCTGAGTGGATGAGGGTGTTCAGTGTTTCAGGCGGGCCTTTAAAGGAGGAACTTTTAAGGGGAATCTGGGGCAGATCTCTCTATGGTCTTTCCACCCTGCCCAGGAGGAAGGCGTAGATTGCTGTGAGGAGTGATGGATCCCACTGCATTGGGGCTAGGGATGGGTTCTGCATTGTGAAAACTTTTTGGCTTCTAAAATAAAATAAAAACCTTGTGGGTTTTTTTTTTTTCTCCTTTCTCTAGATCCCGTCTAACACACACACACAAAAAAATGCTCTCTCTTTCTTTGTATTACACTGTTGTTGCTGCCACTTTCACGGCACTTTACTCAGGGGACAGGGTTGGGTGACAAGTGGTGCAGACGAGGAAGAAACCCAGTCGCTCTACCCTGACCAGAGGGAGGGGAGGCTGAATGTCACCTTCGAATCCAGCAGGCGGATTGATTCAGGGCCTTCGGGGAGCAGCGGGAAATACCTAGGCCTGACAGGAGACACTAAACTAAACAACCAGCATCCCCCCCGGGAAAACGTTAAACTGCAGCACACTGAGTTATGGGCCCTCTGCAATTTCTTTTAACATCATACTTTGTTTTATATGGCGGAAAATGTGTTTATCTTTGAAATGTATACTTCAATAAACAAGGCACTTGACCTTATATGTGAGCTGTTTCCTTCCAGTTTCTGGTGGAAATCTTAAAATAGTGCAGGTGACTGACGTGAATATATGTCAGCACAGGTTTTTATTGTAACACATAATTCGTCAACAGACAATTCAGTGTTTTAGCAACGTATTTATTTTATTTTGATGAGCATATGGCTTAGAATGTAACAGCCACAATAGTTTGTATTCAATTCCTCCACTATCGCTGTTTTTTAAGACTCTACAGTCTGGGCCATGTGGCAACAACCAAGGCTAAGAGCGTGCTAATGGCTCTGTCAGGCTGTACAGCAGTGCTTTGAGCTAAAGGCGAACATAAGCGTGCTCATATGTTCAGAAGGGTAATAAAAAAAAAGAAAAAGCAACGACAATGTCCGTCATCTCAGTTTAGAATGTTCTACCAAATAGCACGTCACAGAAAATCCAGCTGAGACCATGAACCATCAATCAAATGAATAGAAATTTGTAGCTAATTCAAAGTTGAACGGATCAAATACGTTATGTGAATTCATCCTCAGTGGGACGTGAATGTCGGTGTCAGATTTCCTGGCAAATTTGTCCCATTTCTGTGGAGAGATTTCACATTAAACTGCACGGTACCACGGGAGGAAAAAAGTATGGATGAATATATTTCAGAGAAAATATTTCAGTCTGCACTGACGGGACAACATTTCTATCCAAAACTTTGACCTGTTGGTGAAGCATCACCAAAGTCTTCAGAATTCATCCACAATATTGCAACAATCCATCCAGTATTTGTCAAGACATGTCAGTTAAAACTAAAACAAGTGAACCTTTTCAAGATCATCAAAATCAGACTGCTGCATCCTTTAGGGACCATGACTGTCTGTCCAAAATGTCATAGCAATCCATTAGATACTGTATTTTGGCCTGGACCAAAGTGGGCCTACCGACATTGCCGTCCCCAGAGCCGTGCTGCTAGCTAAAAATACGCATTTCCTGTATGAAATATGTGAGAAAGAGAAGAGAAAATGTTTTAGTGTTAGTTCCACGCGTATCCAGCTGAGCTTACCTGCATGATCGGATATATATCATGTACGATAATATACGTAGTGCTATGTGAATAGGATGTGGGCTTGGTTTATGAGCAGCTATTTGTTTCATGAAAGAATACTGGACCGCAGTCAAACTCCTCTCAGCACACAGCAACAACCACTTTTCACTTTCGCTCATTTTCAGTTGCGTAACTGAAAGCAGACTCCCTTTAATATTTACCCTCATGTTGTGAGCGAACGCTGGAAACACTCAGATGATACATGGCACATGACTCGACACACAACAGACCTTAGGCAGTTTGATTGTTCGAGCCACCTCCATAAATAATCACATCGATACATCGCTCTCCAGCGCGACTCGCTTTGTTCGCAGTTTGGGTTTTATTTCTGCCAAAAAGATCTAATCCCATCTTCCTCCTCGGGCCTGTCTTTCTATGAAAAACTAAGTGTAATAAAACGTTAATGTGTTTTTTTTTTTATTCTCCAGAAAGAGGCCACAAGGGGAACAATGTTGGGAGTTCTCCCTCTGGATATTACAGTGTGAGTGAGTTTGCACGAGATCATTACTTGTGTCCTGTTACCCAACACTCTTGCTATGACCATCTTTCATTACACCCCACACAAGTCTCACGTGTGAATCTCTTTTACGCATGAAAACAGCAGTGCGCCCGTGTTTGCGCATAAATCAGCTCAGTGGGAAAATGTCTTTTGTTTTCAATTATTTCATGTTTTCTCACATCCAAGTTTCCAGGTTTTCACAACCGTGATAGAGTGCTGAACATAAAGTGACATCTGATTATTATCCGTGGCAAGAATGGAGTCTACAGAGAGTTCCTCCCGCCGTGAACAGTAGTTGGAAGTAGTTTAATTTAATTAACATACAAGTCGATTTGTCTGACCGGTGTCTACTGAGAGATGTGTGCATAATAAAACAAAACCGCACCATAATTCGAGGCTGAAGCAAAACATTCCTTTAATTTTCTTGTTTTCCACAGGAGAGCATCACGCACCGAAGTTAATTTGCTCTTTAAAATCAATCAAACGTGCCCGTGTTCACAAGGTGGGTACTGTATATCAGTGCAAGCATGACCGGCATGGATACAAGTTGATGCGTGTCGCTATATATCCGAGTCGCTGCTATGCTGAGTGATGGGGCCACACACTGGGGTTCAAAGCTGCTGGCTCATTAAGTGTCCACACAACGGTGGCAACGTGGAATGCTCATCATGCTTGAGACGATAAGGGCTAAGATTCCCCGGTGCGTGACAAGTATATGCAAGATTAAGACGTCCATACTGTACACTCGTCTCCTTACATGGGAAAACTGCAAACAAAACAAAAACAAAGACGAAAACTGAGGAAGAAAGAAAAATGAATTTGAAAGTCTAATATTGGTTTCTTCTTCTCTGGGAGTATCGATCACAGGAAGCAAACAAACAGCCTTCATGTCGGATGTGTGACAGGGCAACTTCCTCTCTCGCAATCCTTGGAGGGTTTTTATTTTGCTTTTGTGACTCAGTGGTACTTGATCACTGTCACGGGAGAGTATTGAATAGAAGCAGGATGTATTGAAAGTGAGTTTGGTGCCCCTGCCATGACTGTGTCCATTCAGAGTGTGATTAAGTGGACAATCCGTGCTGTCGAGTGCCGACGGAATGTTTTATAGCACAGTGGGAGATAAGGTCAGTAAAAATCGGCGCAATATGAATAAAACAATAATTGTGTAGATGGAGGAACTTGAAAGTGATGGAGAGGAGGTTTGGCTGTCAGTGTGTGTGAGAGAGAGAGAGAGAGCATCCTCAGAGACATAAATGGATGCCAGGCTGGATGAGACCAATTTGTACTTTTAATTAGTATCTAAACAATAGCATTACAGTTCTCTTAGCACTTAAATGACACCAAATGCAATCCCTACCATGTGTAGAGCTTTGTGTTGCCAACAAGAGAAGCTGGAGAGAAGAACTGTCATCAGCTGGTCTGGAAGGACTGGTCTTGAGTATGCTTTTCAGCACTGAACAGACGAATTAACTGCCGAAGTACTCGAAGTTAGAATGAAATTAAAATGTGTTTTTGCCAGGAGTGCTTTGCCATTGGGGGTTTGAACTTGTGTAATTAATTGGTCACAAGTAATTAGCGTCCTCCAAGGGCTGTGAGATCTTGGCTCTCACTGACAATGTGGGTAGCGATATTTTAATTGGTACAATATCTTTATGTTGGCACGAAGAAATTGTATGTAATATGGTTTCACTTTCATGACCTGATGTGACTTAACCAAAGTCAGAAAGAATACAGAGGACAAATATGTCCAGAAATGTTTCGTCCTTTCAGTAGCTCTCAGTATCTGTGATGTATTCCTCAATATCAAGACAGGGACTTTCAAAATTTAGTTTAACTTTAACTTCATTCAAAAATCAAACACACGCCACAGTGACAACAGCTTGGAGAGAGACAGCTAAACAGACAGAGTCAGTTCAGCCAACAACAAGAAGCAGAGCGACACATGAAGCTACGCTGCAGCCTGTTTAAAAAACAAAAAGAGCCAGTTCTTCGCCAAAGTAAAACTCCAATAAAGAAACGGAAGGACTGACATGTCCGTGGAGGCTGCAAAATATGTCAGGGCATGTGACAGCCAGAGGGAAAACCAGCAGAACACCTCCTCCAAAATCCACCTCCGGTTGGTCCTTCTATTTTTCTCACCAGGTCCATTTTATTACACTGCCAAATTACTTGTTTAACTGTGTCTTTTAATTATTGTTATTCCTGGTGATTTCTTTACAACGATTGCTTCTTGTAATTAAAGCTGTAGTAAACTTATACAGCTGTATAGTTTCGTCTAGTGTACAGAATACCGCAGAGTGAAAAGCATTTGTCTGAGCATGAAGCGTGAGCTGCTTTCCGAACGATACGGTTGAACGCTCAGCGAGATCCTTGCGAAAGCTGGGCCTCGAGTTTACAATATTTGATCACAAGCTGTTTGTCTTCTTTCTGACATATCTTGTGAATGATTCTATTTTTATTATTCGACCTTTTTTACATGCATATCAACGCTTGTATAACATGCTTGTGCGGCGCCACACTTAATTAACTACAGTAATGCCAATAAAGCACATTTGGATTTCAGAGAGGGAGGGAGAGAAAAGAACTAAAATGGGAGGGAGCAAACAGTTGTCAGAGAAAGTGCCTGGTTTTTGCTCTTGCGGTGAGCCATGTGTATTTGTGTAGCTTCCTCTTCTAACCCCTGCAAACAGGAGTATTGTAAGAGGGAGGGAAAAACGTGAAAGAGGGAAGGGTGGTTGAGTGATTATGTGCTAAGGAGGTGCATGTGTGTGTGTGTATGTGTGTGTGTGTGTGTGTGTGTGGAGAGGTGCGCCACTCTCTCTCTCTCTCTCCCTCTCTCTACTTTAAGAGCTTTAGCACTTCAGCCAACATCCTGAAGCGGGCCACTCTCCTCTCCACCCCTCCTCTCCTCCGGACCAACACATGGACTGAAGCAGCTCGAAAAGACGGCTGTGAGGAAAAGCAACTTTCCAGTAGAGAGATAAATGGTGGGAGGGAAGTCTGCTGTTGGTTTCCTGAACCGAGCTGCATGCGCCGGCTGGAGTGCTGAAGTGACAATAGGAGTCAATCTCCCTTTTCCTGTGTGTGTTTTCTGTCTGCCCTCACGAGGAACCGCGGGAGCAGGAGCTGGGCTGAAGAAGACTTCTGGATGCATCAGCAAAGAGGAGGACGGGCCAAAAGAGGAGAGGAGAAAGTAATAAAACAGAGACGGGAGCAGCAGGGGTTGGACTGAGAAGACAGAAGGAAGACAGAGTTAGAGTCTTGAGGGGACAGTTTAACAAGAAAAAGATAAAGGAGAGATAGTGGACCGAGGGAGGAAACTCACCTGACTCCCGTCTCTGCTCTGCCAGGTGGAGCATCCTCCTCCCTCCCCTTTCCCTCTCCTCCCCCTGACATGGGCCGCCTGCTGGCCCTGACCCTCGCCTACCTGGCCTACCTGCTGGCCGCAGCAATCGGCTCGGAGCGCCAAGAGCACCGCGTGCAGCACGGCCCCTGCAGCTACACCTTCATCCTCCCTGAGGTGGAGCACTGCCGACCTTTAAAGGACTTCCAGGTCACCAACACCCTCCAGAGGGACTCCCCGCCCGAGGCCGAGCCTGGAACGAGCCGATCAAAGCCGGCCAAGGCCCAAAAGGAGAGGCCTTCCTGGCAGGAGACGAAGCTGGAGAGTCTGGAGAGCGCCATGGAGAACAACACCCAGTGGCTTCAGAAGGTATGGGCGCTGTTATTCTTCATGGTCTTCTTCTTGTCCTTTTCACATGTCACACGTTAGCCTGCAGAGCCTCAAACCTAGTGCTGAATACGTCCACGATACACTAGCCGATAACAGCTGTTGACAAGCCTTCATTATTGATAAGTTCAGTGCTCAGCTGGGACTTCCTGGATGCTTGCTGTATGCATATCTGGCTCCATGACAACGCCTGCTGTATGAGTGTGTGTCTTTATTTAAGACCACTGGGAGGCCAGAACTCCCTGTTGCATGCGAGAGCAGAAAGACAAGATGAAATAAGTTTGCTTATATCACACGGTGCCAAACACATCCCACACAGTTAAACCTGCTAAATTAGCATTCCTCAGACCCCTCGCTCTTGACTCATGTTTCAGCACCCCCCCCCCCTCCACTAAACCCAGCTGACTTAAGAATATAACATGCTCCTCATTCAGAAAAACGTGTTTATCTGCTGGAGACACATTTCAGCGCGTCTCTTCTCCGGGCTGTTGGCCTTTGCGATTCCATTTAGCTCGGATTATGACTGACTAAAATGAAATGATGCGATTAAAAGCGGCTTCACAATAGTGTTTTCATTGCTAAGGTCATCGGGGCACAGAATCAGTGTTGGGCCATTGTCTGCGAGAGACTGACTGACACACCACCCCTCTCCACCCGTCTCCCTATTCTTGTCTGCATCACTCAGAGAATATTTATGGTATACACTAATCCTCGGCCCGATTATAAGGGTTTGTGTCGAGTGTTTAGATTGGCTGGCCGAGAGCAAACATGTTGATTATGTTTCAGGATTTGAAAATGGGGCATTATGAATGCCAAAGCTCTTCCTGTGCTCCTGTCACTTCCCACTCTCGCTCTCACTCGCCACAAAATTGTCTGCGCTTTTTCCTTCCTTCCCTTTCCCCAGCCTCCTTTTTCTTTTGACACTGTTCCTCTCTATTCGTCTCCTTCGCTTCTATCTGAACCGCTCTGCACCCCTGGGATGATGAATGTCTCTCATCTCACACCTTGACTTGTCGACCATCACATCTCGTACTCTTTGTCTATCTTGCTCATGCTCTCTCGACATGCACACAGAATGAACACACACACACACACACATACACACACACACTTAAGTCCCCTGTGTGCACTCTGTCTGATGCTCAGTCTATGAACTGGCGACCTAGCTTCTATGGGAAGCATCCCAGGGGGCCACACTGTATGTGCGTGACAGACAAAGCGAGGAAGATATAGTGAGACTGCACACACACTTTTCCTCGTGTGTGCAGTATATTATCCATGTGTACAGTCTGAAAAGCACTGGCTAAATTGGTGAATACAAAAGCATCACGTATTGCACATATTATGTGAAAATTCTGAGCTGCACGTTTGACTCTCTCCACCACAGCTGTGATATGAGCAGTCGTGAAGGTGATAGCTTTTAAATCAGAAAAAGCCCTGCTGACACACATCTTGCTCCGCTGCCAAACTTCCTCCACAGAACGTCTGGAACGAACACAAAGTTTCGACCTTTCAACAAGTTACCCCCAGCAGGCCAGTGATGCATAACTGATCGCACCGTAGGTGGGTTTCCCACATAAACATAGCCCGACTCTAGAGAGCTCTTTAAGACGTGCACGGGGGTATACTGACCTCTGACCCCAGATGGCAAAGCCTTTTCAGCACCTCGTGGAGCTCATTAAGCCTATCTGCATAGGCTCGAGGAGAAATAGGTAATATGCATGTGGAAGCGCTCCAGGCATGTGTGTGTCGGTGTGTCTGTGAAACCTTATACCATCTTACCAGAGCTCCCAAGGGACGGTATGACTCTTACTGTGAGCCTTCCACCCAAACCCCTTAAAAGAAAACACACACCCACACACTAACTCGGGAACACACACACACACACTAATCCAACATGTTCCGCACGGGGGATCTCCAAGTAGAAGAGAGCAACAGGACTGTATTAATGTTCCAGAGTCTTTCTTCTGTTTTTCCAAGAAGAAACTAGTGTTTGCTTTCTTTTGGTCCTAACCCCCTACGTAACCCCCCATCTAGTCCCTTGCGCCTGAGGGGTTGGCAAAAGGGATGTGAGCGTGCTTTTGTTAGTGCTTTTAAGAGCCTGTGCGGATTATGCTAATGCAGAAATATTGCATAGAGATCAAGGTGGCTAGGGAACCCTTGGCGACCCGGCCTCCTCGCCCTGTAATGTTTCATTAAGCCAATGCTGGAACATGTCACCCACATTATTCAGTTGGTCTTGCTCAAACATACACCCAATTTTTCTCCATCCTGAACAATCTTTGAGGAAAAATAAACAAAAAACGTGTTTTGAAAAGTCAGTTCATCCAGAATACAAAAACATATGTCTGGGGGTATCGTAGAAAAAGACAGTTTTGGTTTTATCTGGCCAAGGTTTTGCAATGTCTGCATCTATTATGGCACGCTTCTACAGCCATAAAAGCAGCTCTGCATGCCTGTTGTTTGGCACAGCAATACTTTGAGCTCAGTGCTAATGTCCACATGCTAACAAAGTGATGTTTAGTAGGTATACTTTAATCATGTTCACCATTGCAGTTATGCTTGTTAGCATGCTAAAATTCCAGGTTGGGACGATACACACCTGATCCCCAACTATCCCGAAACTTGGGTGCCAGTTCAAAATGCATTGTTCCTTGCTTTTGTAACACTAGATCATTGGGAAAAGGTTGATTGTTGACATATTTTACTTGGACAAGTGATAACGCTGACCGACTGGTGGTGCTGGATTAAATGTTGGGATCACAAAAGTAATAATGATTCATCTGGGGACTATGAATATCTACACCAAATTTTGAGGCAATTTATCTACTATTGGTTATTTTTTTCCTCTGTTTCCATAGAGACTAATGGAAAACAATTCCACTACAACATCTCTTTCCAGAAACATGTCCTGGTTCTGAAAAATCCCCAGAAAAATGCTGTCAACCATTTCTCTTAGGAAAAATTCTTCGTTGCCATCTGTCCACAATGAGATCTATCGGTTCCGCAAAACAACATGGAGATTGTTTCTGGAAAAAGATGTTGCTGCTCATTCCTCTAAATGTCATTTCTGAATGCTATTTGCACCGCAAGCAAAATGCCGTTCTCAGCCATTGTTGTGTGATGGAGGTCGAAGTCGAAATCCAAATAAAACCAAAGCTAACTGGCTCTAGACAACATTACATTTACATAGATACATTTAGGGCATTTAGCAGACGTTTGTGTGCAAAGCACAATAAAACATTAGAGGTACAATGCAAAAATATTCTGGCCCGGAATGCAGTTACTTTTGCTGAATGGCATTTTTGGCATGTTTTTCATGAAAACATATGATATAGGCTATAATTAAGCTATTGTGATGATGTGTCTCAGTCACTATTACTTGCCAGAACACCCAGCGGACATGTTCCCCCTCTCCTCTGTAATTGTAATCGAGAACAAATGCGTCCATTGGCTCAACAATTAAGATATCATGTGATACAAGTCCAATGATTTTCCCAGCACTGATCCCTACTGTCCCTGTCTCAGACACAATACAAGAGAATTATACGACATCCCAAATGTGATTTATCTGGCTGCAGGGAGCGGCATGTGACAGCGCTGCAATTAACGCAATTGGAAGAGGGAGACGGAGTAAATCAAGACCTTTGGATTGAGCTCTGTCACAGAAGGCTGTAATGGGAACGCTTTGGACAGGCGGCCGATAGCAGCTTCAATACATGGGGCTGATTATGATGCGGGGATCTTCGGCTCTTCCTTTGGAGTTGGCTTTAATCCGCTTGGTAATCTCTTCATAACCTTCGTTATGAGGGGATTTTTTTTCGGCTGTCTCACTTGTCCTAAAGTAGCGGGATGGAGAAGTGAGAGATGTATTTATAGAGCGAGCGGGAGGAAGAGAGGAGAGTTGGAATGGATGAGGGAGTTAGGGAGAGAGATCAAGAGGAAGAAGGGGACAAAGGGAGAAAGATTACAAGGAGACAAACAATTTAATTGCAGATGCATCTCTATTTGCCCACTTGGATCAGTATTTTCTTTGTTGCATAAAATATAGAAAAAGCCCTCTCCTGTGGTAATGCATTATCATATTCCCATTCCTCTCTGAAACGGCCATTTGCATCGGAAAAACAAACAATCATAGCCTCATTTGAATTCTCTTCGATTTTTGCGAATACCCGCTCATTAGCTGGATCAATTTGAATGCCCTCTCCTTAGAGACTTCATTTTCCAGTCGTGCAGTTTAACGAGTGAAGTCTGATCTCTAACCAGAAACGTTATAAATATTATTGTTCGATATTCTACTCTGCTTTATTGCCAGGCACAGGCCATCGCCCGTTGAACGTCAAACAGAATTCCATTGTGCCCGCCAAGAACGGACAAATTTGTCTTCCGCATGCCGTTTGCTCAAACCGACCACATTAATAAGAAAATCTATTTATTGGAGGAAGATGGATGTCATCCTATTTATACTCCGGCTGAAACACGTGACGGGTTTTGCCAATGCTTCTTTCTCTGGGCTTGATTGATTACAGAGTGTAGGTGACTATCCCTGAAGTCCTGCACATGAATATCACAAAGTCAGTCTGTATATCATTGCTCTTTTTGAAATTCAAGTGAAGCTCCTAAACACTATATATAATCGCATTAATCTAAGGGTAAGATCTGCCGAGGGATAGATGGGTGGCGAGACACTGCAAGTAGCCTAGGGTTACTAAATTCCATGAGTCCATCACAGTACCTGAAAAGATTAAGCTGAAAAAGACTCCAAGGTTGCTGCTTTGCTTTCACACTGCATCAAGCTGTCAGCGAAAAGGGACATTTCCTCCTAAAATATGATTAGCGCCACAATGAAACTCGGGAATCTGACATCCTGGATAATATGCTCAAAGTCTGCTTGTTCTCCCTACAGCTGGAGAACTTCATCCAGGAGAATGTGCGCTCTGGGATGGAGGAAATGAAGAGAACTGCGGTACACACCCAGACAGCTGCCATGCTAGAGATGGGAACCAACCTCCTAAGCCAATCAGCCGAGCAGACCCGCAAACTGACAGACGTTGAGACCCAGGTGAGCCCGCCAGGAAGCGTCTGTGTGAGCCTGAGATAACTTGTTTGCAGCCAATCCAAATGAACAACTGTGCGGGTCACACCCATGCAAAAACAAATGATGTCACTCGCGAAGCGCTTAATTAAATGTAAATCAGATGGAACCCGCCGAGAAGTCGTGCCCAAAGGTGGCGGCAACTGCTTTTAAACAGCTGGTATTTGGATCCGCCGGCTCTGATTGACACAATAAGTTGAGCTGGGCGCCTGACAGCAAGCCAATTAAAACATAAAACTCAGTAGCACAACACAGATGTGTCTTCAATCATGCTCCAGAGCTGTGATTACAGATTGGCTTGTTTTTGTCATGCTTTCTTTTTCCCTTATCAAAGTCAATACGAAACCACAACCTGTGCAAATATCTGAGCCGCTTTGTGTTTTTGTATCATCGGCGCCTTCCAAACATGTCGCAGGTGCACATGAGCTCAAGTTCGCGTTCTAAGATCAAAGAATGAGCCTTATGAGCCCTTTTGATGTCTTGTGCGACACTGTTTAGCCCCAAGGGTGCTCGCTATGAAATCAGCAGGACGGCAACCTTTTTTTTATTCCCTCCCATCAGTGCCTCTCGTCGCCCCTATCTATTCTCCAACCTGCGCCCGCTGTGATGGAGTTATTCCTCTGTTTTTTGTTTTTTTTCTAAATCAATCTATAGGTGCTAAACCAGACGAGTCGCCTGGAGATCCAGCTGCTCGAGTACTCGCTCTTCACTAACCGGCTGGAGAAACATATTCTCCTGCAGACTCAGGAGATCTCACGCCTCAGTGATAAAAACAGGTGAGCACGCACACGCACACACACGCGCACACACACACACACACACACACACAC
>CAEMYA010002140.1:6709681-6729995 GCA_903131615.1 Diplodus sargus | reverse complement strand
TTTTTTTTTTTTTCAGAAATCTCCAACGTGCCCAAGGAGGAGCCGCTTAGTTTCAGAGACTGCGCTGAGATCCTGCGATCTGGAGTGACAGAGAGTGGAATATATAGCATACGGCTCCCCAACTCAACTCAGACTGTCAAGGTAGTAAGGCTTTAAAGGTCACTGGCCTTTTCGTGCAAATATCGCCTAACTGACTGTGACACGAAACTTTTTTTTTTTGTGTGAGACATTTTATCCCATTTGTCTTATACATTCAATGCTGTAATCATTTCACTTTGCCCAGCCTGCATAATCTAACGCTCACACTCACTGCACAGTGACATTCAGGCAGCTTATCAGAATTGTCTTTTTTTTGTTTTTTTTGTGGGAGACTCTGGGAGGACAAACTGCTCTGATGTAATGGTAATTTGCAGGGTTTTTTTCTTTTTTGGGGTATAGAGGTTGATGGAAATGCCATGCTGAGTTACTGAGAGCTAAAATAATAAGCAACAGGAGCATTATGCCCTGCAGGCTTCACGGTGAGCGAGTGTGTGCTGCTGAATGCAAAGTCAGAAAAGCTTAAGGAGGTACCTTCCGCCGACCTGAAGTAGCCAGGTCTTGCTAAGTCAACCATGGCATCCACCAGCAGGCTATCCTTTCTTTGCATCGCAGCTAGCATTCATGTATTTTCACACTCAGAGCTTTCCACAGAAAAGGAAAGAAAACAGTAAAACCGTTTTTTTTTTTGTTCTTCATTACTTTCAGTCTAGTTTGCCGGTTGGCACCACCTCCTATCGCCTCTGTTTTCTCCCGCGCTTCCTCTTCATTTCCTGTGGGCAAAGCAGCCAGGTGTTAGGCATTGGTGCCATGTGTTTCCTGCCAACTGGGGCCAACGTGCGTTTTCCACTGATGCAACTTAGCTCTCCCCAGATCATTGCTGCTTTCAATCTATGCCATCTTATTCCATTGTGGCTGGCAATCTGGGTGGCGGTGTAAAAGTGGGGCAGATACAAATTGCCCTATTTTCAGAGCCGCGAGTGGGCTTTCTCAGTTGGACGAGAGACAAAAAAAAGCACATACATATGTTTTAATGCAGATGTGCCTTTATGAGATCTGTCAAACTTTTAATCACCATGGTTGTGAATACTGATGATGTTTATAAGACAAATAATTTATATTCTGGATCAGCTTCTTTTTGAATCTTTCATGACTCTGTTGTGCATGCTTTTGAGAGCCACCGATGCACAGAACTCATGCAATCAAACACATGAGGGCTTTCTCTATAAACACATATTGTGTAGTATTTATTTTATCCCCTGAAAGCCCTTTAAAAAACAATAACCACTGCATTAGCATATAAAAAAATAAAAAATCACGATAATGCTTAAGTCGTCTGGATTTTTGCTTTTATTGTAATGGGTTTGGCTCGTACTGAATTCTTGCTGGCTAATAGTAGTAATGAGTGAATTTGGAGGATTAAATATGGATCTGGTCTAAATCAAAGTAACGACCACATTTGGCAAATGACTTAAATAAAAAAAAATAAAAAATCTATTTCAGGACCATGTAAGTGTGTTCAGCGTGAAGCCTTTAAGGCCAGAGCGTTGGCTTGATGTGCCAGAGGATAATCACAGCATACTGCCAGCCTGTCCTCTGTTTTTTCGAGGTAAAAAACCTGAGTGCCTTTTGACCTTGATTTAGCTTTTCCATTCTGGGAAAGAGCTGGAAACACTCATTTCATTTCTAGCAGAAAATAGCCGGTTGAGATGTCGAAATAGAGAGACCCCTCGGGATGCTGTACACATACCGGCATCTATACTGCATTACTTTTGAGACGGGTCAGGGCGGTTGTTTGGTGGACAACATTCAAGCACCCGGCCAAGCAAATCAATTTTGTTTCAGTAATTATCCACATTGAAGGTTGTTGAGGTTGCTATTGAGTCAGAAATGTTACTGGCAATGCCTATAATTTAAGGTGACAAGATTGAAATTCAAACATAGTGCCTGAGCAAACTGACAAAGCACCACCCCGAATCTCGAGGTGTGCCGACTGAATACTCATTGTGCGATTGCGGATCTCAGTAACAGAAAATCCGATCTTACCACCTGGGGAAGAAATTCACAGTCTTTAAAACTGGAAACTGGAATATGTCCAGTTTAACACCTTGATTATGTAAAACAAGTCCCTTAACAAGTCTAAATTTCAAATCCTGTCACTACATGACATTCCCATTCCCATTCCTCATTCCTATTTGTTAGTCAAAACATATCTACATATGGCAAAGTGTGCAGCCGAGTAAGAAAGAAAACAGTGTGTGAAACCAAAAACGCAGATGCCTCCTCCTCAACCCCCCCACACAAGGGGAAGAGAGAACATGCTGATATGTTCGTTTTCCCTTCCCACCTGGGTCATGTCATTACGTGACACCCTGAAATGTTTGCCCCCTGGATGGATTCGTCTCATGTGTCAAATAACAGGAAAAGGCTTGATATTGTTTAAAAATATGGTGCTGAGATTGAAACAATAGAATTTTTTATTTGTAATTATTTGTTATTTATCATAGATTTTGTTCAAGAGCTAAAGTATCACAACATTTCCAGTGAATCAAACAACTATGTGTCATATGATAAGGATCCTTTGTATTGATGGACCCAAATAAAGGAGAATTATCAACCAGTCCTCCCGAGACGTCTCAGATTTTAGGAGCATTTTAGCATCTTCCAGCTGAATTGTTTTGGTTTTACAGCCTGCAAATTCAATATCTTTTAATGAGTCTCACAGCTTTCACCATCCTTGTTTCCAGCCACAGGAGAAAGCTTTAGAAGAGATATACCCACGGCACATCACCGACCCAGCGTCATACCACCGTTAGCGACGAGCTGGTTAACACAGTGGGGCATTTAGCTGCAAAACAGCCAGATATTTCCCTCAGCAGCTGGTGGAGACCAACGGAGAGTAAATATTGGACTTGCATTGGCCAGGTGGCTCGAAACGCAACTCCAAAGTAATGCTCAGCATCTGGTACAAAAATGATTGTGGCAAGTGTGCTTCCTAGTAGATGATAATATGTCAGTGTTGTGTTTATCCGTCGTTACGCTGCATCAAAGTGGCAAAAACAATCAAACGCTGTCGCTCTAAAGGTATACTATGCCACTTTTTCCAGCTTTAGATGTAGGCCTGCTTTAAGGCTATATACCTATATATGTTTCATTTCATTTCTACAGCTACTGTTGGGTGAGACTGAAAACAGTATTGCCCGTCTAGAACGTCCACAATGCAAAAATATAGAACTATATACATACGTTGTGCAAAAGAAACGTTCAACGGACACAACAAACCTCAATATGGGTCATAATAAGTTGCTTTCACAGTGGGCCCAGGTGGTTGACGGACTAAAAAAAGTAACATGCTTTAATTTCCACAGGTGTTCTGTGATATGAAGACCAGAGGCGGCGGCTGGACCGTGCTGCAGCATCGGACCAACGGCTCCGTCGACTTCCACCGCGGCTGGAGGGACTACAAACTGGTGAGCTGCGCGGAGGTCAGGGTGCGCGATCATCAGTGTAGCTAGTATGGATCAGCATTGCGAGACTGGACAGGAGGTTCCAATAACGATCCACGGGTGGTTTGGCAAGGAGAGGCGTGGGATACCGGCTCGCCTGTAATCCCAGGTGACCTGCGGCTGTTGTATTTGGCCGCCCTCGTGTTCTCCACCACCCCCCATGTTATTGCACCTGCTCTCGCTCCCTCTCGCTGTCATACTCCCACACACACACTTCACTGATCTGCTCAGTACTACTGTTTGTTTGTATCTTTTAAGATCCCAATAGCTTTCCTATGTAGGGAAATGAGTGATGGAAGTGAAACATCATTTCAAAATGGATATAATTCAATAGTACACAAGAGACTATGAAGTTGATCCATGTCTCTGGCTGAATCAAGCATGTTTTAACACCGCCGGCTCGTGTTTTGCTTGGACGTACATTTAGGTAATGCTTTTTTTTTACTCTCGTCACAAAGTTTTCTCAATAAAATCAACATTCCGTTTGCACAATAGAGAAAAAACACACGCTCGCGAGCCCTTTCGACTGTGTTAAATTACACACAGAGCAAATGAGCGAGGCTAGTTTTGGGATTGAGCAGAGTAGCAATTTGTCTCTCACCCGCGTCAACAAATCAATTGCTACAGCTTGGGCTGGAAATGACAGAGCAGAGAGGACTGCAAACAGAAATGAGTGAGAATGAAAGTAAACCGCCCCCCCCTCAAAAAGAAAACTTAAAAACCCCTTTTAAGAACAATATTTTTACAAGTGGATGATAAATATTTGCTTCCAGCTGGGGCGTGGGAGAACAGGGGGCCCTGTAGATGGCAGATAATGAATGTACTAAAATGCCTCGCTGCCTCTGTCCACACTCTATATTCTCAGAAACCGTGGTCAGTGTTGATCAAATGTCGCACCCAGACGTGCCGGTCAAATGATGAATGCTCCAAGGCCCTCACTACATATTCACTCTCACTTAAGACCAATAACAAACAGAGAGTCTGACAGCTAGACAAAGTGACTTAGAATTCACAGGTAAACATGGAGAAAAGGGGCCTTCTGTTTTATTGAGCAAACATCTGCAGATGTAGAGTTGAGTTGCTCACTATTATGAAATGAAAATGTACTGATACAAGTAATGACCCTTACTGTCAGTTTACATATGTATCCTCTCACACTGTGAATCCAGTCCGTCAGTCAAGCATTACCCCTCAGACCTCTGGAAAAATTCATTAACAAATGTTATTCTCCGTCCTTCCTCTTAAAGCGTGTTTTTGAATAAGAACCCTGCGTCTTATTGTGATTTCCCTAGAGATGTGATTTTCATGCTCTATCTGCTTACACTCAACACTGTCGATACATCCTTGACATGTTTTTTTTCTGTTGCACCCGTTTCTTTATATTATACAAATGAGTGGTAAATTCAAGGAAAAGCCAACATTTATCTAAAACATAACATGTCTCAGTAATGGTTGGTGACAGGACAGCTTCGATGGCAGTTCTATATGTCGAATGAGCAGCATTCCTCTCGAAGATTCTCGCTTAATTGATTTTTTCATGATGCTGGTGGAGAGTGCTGTTAACCTTTTAAGTCCTAAATCTCCCGTACAGTGTATCGGGGTCATAATATGTGGTAGAGGGTCACAGCAAAAACTGAACGTTTGTTAAAAAATTTACATTAATATATCAATAATACAAGAACATTTTATTAGACCTATTACATTAGACATAGAGTATAACAAATTAAAAAATATGTTTGTGTCTAAAAAACCCAGAAACATTTACTGCAGTTCAAACTTAGTGATTATGCTGTACCTACATGACAGAATTGATTTGAATTACCTTTTTAATTTCATTACTCATCACATTTACAAGTAGAATATTTAATGACGGCTATTAAATCGGCTGTCTTCAACTACTGGTTATGTTGACAAACTTCTGTAGATTAAAATACAGATATCACATATCATCCGAATTGATTGTGGTGACATGACAATGAAATCGCCTGTGACTACATAAAAAGAAGGGTAAAAATGCATGTGAAATCAAAACATGGAATACTGAATTATCAAATTATTTGATTAGAATTTAAAGAAGGTTTGGTTGAAACAGCTGTTATATGATATGACATGATATGATATGACGTGGTATGATGAAAACAGAGCCAAGCTTTAACGCTGCCTCGTCTCACATTCATCATTCAACATTTACAACACAAACTTGTGATTTATCATTGAAGGAGAGTGTCCTCCAGGGAGGAAGTAACACAAAACGACTGACAAAAATGGAAGTGATGAAAACGCTCACAAATCAATAATGAAAGTGATTAAATGACTATGAACTGGCATTTATTGTTTACTGGAAGCAATTCTCGTAACTTCCGACCTATAAAAGCAAAAGAGAAAAAAAAAAACAAGATCACGCTCGCTCAGCAAGCCGCTCGACTCTTGACTGTCTACAAAGCTCCATGTGCTGCAGTATTTAGTGCCAGTCATGGCGCCGAGAAATTATCTGTCACCACGACCACAAGCTCCAGAGCGAGAGCCAAGAACTCCATCAATTAGTCAGAGGGTATGGTGTTTGACTGACTTTTTGGACACAAAGTAACATACATTTCAAAAATCATTTTTTGTTTCTTCCAGCCTTGAAGCCACTTTCCTTCAATGATTTTATGATGATTTTTTTTTACATCTTTGAACTGTGAATGATGGACATAAAAAGGGAAAATGGGGAAAATGATAAAACACGGCTCTGCTTCAGATTCATAAATCACTTGATGATTTAACAATCCATTTTTCCATTCATATGTATTTTTAACATTAATGTCTGCTGCACCCACCTCTCACAGTCCTAATGAAACAAGATACTGGAGACATTTCCATGGCAAAATATGTTCTCTAATGCGAATAATCACAGTAATATTTCTATAATGTCATATTTAAAATGAACTTGCCCTATGTTACTAATTTCTAGGAGCGCTCTTTTTACTTTCTGCATGTCAAATGGCTGCAATGGCATGATTTTACATTAACAAATAAATGGAAATGTAGGTAAACCTGTTTATGTAACAGAGATGAAAAATACTAATTTAGCGCCAATCAGGAGTGATGATAATTGATAAATATCATTTTTCAGCATCTTACTGATATATTTAATAAACATGTTCATCATTTTGTTGTTCACCTGACCTAAAACGACCTCCCATGTTCTTTGTGGATGAAAGCTCTCAATTCTCTCATTTCCTCCTCAAACTATATTTCTGATATTATTACGGTTTATTCTGCATCAGCGATCAGTGTTTGTTTTTTTTTGTTTCTTTACCTTGTTAAATAATGAGATAGAAAACTTAAATTCATTTCCAGCTCTTAAGTTCAAACAACGGGTTCGCCAAGAAGCCAGTTTTTATTTTACAAACAGATGGATCATTCGTAGGATATTAAGGCAAATTAAGTCTCAATTGACCGACCGCTTGCTTTGGGAGTGGAGTATTTCACTCTATAAACTCAGTGGACTGTCTTAAGCCATCATGATGATGAATGTGACTTCTTAAATTGAGGTCTATTTTCATATTACCTCCAGAAACCCTTGGCAGGCCCGTGGTAATGACTTCCCCTGTTAGAATGTTTTCTTATTCTATTGTTTCTCTCTCTTTGTGTCTAATCCAGGGCTTTGGAGAGCTGTCTGGGGAACACTGGCTGGGGAATGATATCATCCACAAGCTGACCAGCTCCCAGGAATACAGTCTGCACATCCAGCTGAAAGACAGAGAGGGGAACGAAGCCTTCTCACAGTACGAACATTTCTACATAGACGGAGAGGAGAATAACTACAGGTAACCTGACAGCATGAAATGCGACTCTCATTTATAACTGAAGTGTAACTGCTTTAACCTGGGTTCTAATGATGCAATGCTCAGATCGAAATCCACTGTTTGAATTATCAAATCATCCATACACTAACGACTAAACACTTTCGGTAAAGTGTTTTTGTCATCAGTGAATGGTGAGCACAAATATGACAAAATCCCAACTGAAACACTCCAATCTTCAATTATAAGAAATCAGACATGAATAGGACTATAATGAAGGTTAGGGTTAGTTAGATCATTTGGTAAAGTGTTATATTACGAGCTATTGTGCAAGGCAAAATTGCAGTGCAGTAAGTAGTGCTGTTTGCCTTCCCTCTGGGTGTCAGACTCTTAATATCTCCGCAATTTTTTTTTCTGTATCCCCGAACGCTGAAGTTAAGGAACCCCTTGGACCACTTTTAAGAATGTCATTCAAAATGATGAGCTCAGTGGAGGGCGCGCAGCCACTTTCCCCTGCCTCCATTTTTCTTTTCCCATCAACGCGGCTACCGCTGCCCCTGAAAATCCCCGAAGGGGAGCCGCATCCACTGGAGTATAACAGGAACGCTTGGCAATACCTGCCCCTGCCATCACCCTGCAATCACTAACAAGATTACGTGTGGGCGTGCTGAAGCTGTGCTTCCTCCAAAACAGACAAAAATAGTTCAGTTTAGATTTCATTTAAATTCACAGGAATTCACCCTTGTTTTGTGTAAGTTTATGGAGATTGATGCTTTGTGAGATGACAAACCATAATCACATGTGGGTGTGTGCCTTCCAAGATCCCTAATAGTGCAGCAAATTGCATTTGCCTGAGTTTGTTCCACATAATTAGCGCGATGAAACAGAATGTTTCACAACTTTGCTGGAGGCTACACCGTGTGAGGTGAAGCACCTGAGTGGATATAATCACCTCTGTAGCTTGCTACCTCTGAGATCATGTTCTGCTTAACTAGTTCAATATGCACCGGCTTTACTAGCATGCTGGCTCCGTCTGTTGGTTTATATTATAACTCCCAAGCCGGAGCTGTGGTGCTGTGGTGCTGTGCAGCCAGTCAGCCAGAGCAATCCTCCTCTTCCGCCGCATCCAGTGCGCTCCCCAGAGCAACATGGAGGTCGTCACCTAAAACTCCGAAATATTATTCATACATTAATCATCAGTATGACAGACCACTTTCCCCTTTCAGGGCTCCAAGAATAGCCATTTTTTTAAATACTAAAACCAATGGTAGGCATTCCTTTTAATGTAACAGTATGTTTGTCGTTAAAGGGAACGATTACAATGAAAAGACAGTCGCCTTGAAAGGTGCGGTAATATGAGAACAGATGAACTAACACATCTGGAAGTTATGGTTTATGCAAATGTTTGGGGGATCGGCTCTTTCTAAAAGTATATCCTGTGTCCTGCGGTTGCCATCCTGTCTAATTTTATAGCGTTTTAATTTTCTCCGCATCGCCGATCCATCACGAAGAGGAAAGTTAAGTTGTTAAACAGAACACCCCACCTCATTTATTATTCCGGCCTCTCCGCTGTGCCATCATTATTCCCGTCCCTCGCACTGTCATTTCAAGCTCTCCTCTCGCTGCCCCTCGTGATGTGTTGCCCTGCCCTGTGAACTTACAAATTCAGGAGGAGGATTCTTCATTTAGTCATCACAGACAGCGTGCCCCGGGCTACAGAGGGGGGGTCACATAACTCGGGGGAGAGTCCGGTACTAACTAGACAGAATGACAGGGCAGAGGAGAGGTTAGACAGCAGGGCTGACCTCCTCGTCCACTCTCTTTAAACCAGAGCTGACACACAGACACACACACACACACGGACAAACTGACACAGAGGCACACACACAGACTGCTGGGCCGCTGTATGAAAATAATTGAGCGAATCAATTTTAAGCTGGGCAGAGATTTCTTTCAGACTGTTTGGGCTGTTGCACGAAGCACAGCATGGAGGGAAAATAATGAGAAGTTCTTTAGGTTAGTTTTTGTATTGCTGCTTGGCAACAATAAGAACCTAGGGGAGACGGTACCTTGAGTTGAAAAGCATTGCGCCTCAGATAAATCTGTTCTGATCTCCTCCAGTGGTTTACAGGTGTTTATGACTGTGCTCTTTGATTACTTTTGACTTATCTTTATTTTCTTTGATTGAGACGTAAATTATATTTCTTTTTTAATACCACACTCCGATGCACTCTGCAGGAGTTTTATCTACAAGGTACCTCCTTCTACACAAACTTCAAAAAACACTGAGCAAATGCCAAAGTTCATGGGCAGCATATTTTAAATTTCCAGTCAGGGAGGACAACACACCCACATTTCACTTGTTTGTTTGACTCATATCACAACAGATGAACGCTAATGTACTTAGCACAGAGCCATCTTCAGAGTGCTCTACGTTCATTGCAATTCATTGCAAATCTAGTAGTAGGCGACGTATTATAGCCTGATTGTTGCTTTTTGATTGGTTGACAGATGCAGCCCAAGGCATCATTGTGCTGCCAGTGGACATCTAATAATCTTGCTAACAGCGGCAACTGTGTTCATCAAAGTGTTGAATTCATAATAATAGATTTAGCACAGTTTGGTCAAGTCCCTAACGTGCAGCTTTCCAGAGACATTAGTGAGTCGTATATGACATACGAATGTGTATATGGCATTGTCGACAACAAGGTCGGTTGGTGAGGTTTTTCCCAGCATAGTAAATGTTATAACTGAATAACTTTTAATACTGTACTGCGTTTCACTTCTTTTTTACTGTTAAAAGTGATGTATTGTTGAAATGCAATACTTTAACAAGACATTTTCCTGATGGGGATGAATGGGTAGTGAATTCTATTGAAAAAAAAAAAAGCTAAGAGCAGCACGTTTAAAAGAATAACACACACACACACACACACACACAAAAACGATGGAATGTTTGGCAATGTGAATTGTTGATTTTGATGTGAACATGTGCATTTCAAATTGTATGAACTGACCTTTGAGCTGTTTTTTGTGAAGTCTGAGGGACATGAAGCTCAACACTGCCAGAGGCAAATCAGAAAGAGAGAGGGAACAATGTAACTGTTTAGACAGCAGCTCCAACCAAAGAAAGTTGGTTTAAACCCAGTTAGATAATTCTTCCTCTCTAATCCCTGGTGTCTTGAGGTATCAAGGAATCACAGACCGGCTGATTGATAAACAGGACTGTGCTATGATCAGTTTACAGTTACACGTAACAGTTACACGATTTCAAAGAAATTCAAGTTCAAAGAGTTTTCGGGCAGTCACCTCTCACTGCCAGTCGGAGCTGCCAGCAAGTGTAACTGCCCAACACGGCGTAAATTATGAATAAAAGTGCCTGCAGCTGAGCTTTTTACTGAAATTCTTCTTCTGCTGTCCTGAATCCAGCCTCCATGCCGAGCACTTCAGTGGCACAGCTGGAAGGACCAGCAGCCTCACCCACACCGGCACCCAGTTCAGCACCAAGGACAGAGACAACGACCGCTGCACCTGCAAGTGCTCCCAGCTCGCATCTGGAGGTACGCGACTTCCCCCAACTGCTTCTCCTCATCCACCTCTGTCTCAATCTGTCTCTCCTTATAACCCATCTTGTTAAACATTTCTACCTACCCCCTTGTAAATGTCCCAGAGTGCATTTCATTTTCTCTCTGCGCCAATATAAAGTTACTGCTGACTTACAGCTGTGTGGGTGTGTGTGTGAGGGTGTGCATTTCATGAGTTTGAATTCAATGAATTTAGAGTTTTGCCTTGAACCCACTGACGTATTCCCTCTGCAGGTTGGTGGTTTGAAGCCTGCGGTCCATCCAACCTGAATGGCATGTATTACCCCGCCTCGTCCAGCGTGGTCCGCTACAATGGCATCAAGTGGTACTACTGGAAGGGTCCGAATCTGATGGCTACCACGACTACCATGATGGTGCGCCCGGCAAACTTCTGACCGCCTGATGTCACATGGAGTGAATGTCGCTTCTGTTGAATTTAATGAACAATATCCAGAAAATGTAGTATTTTCCAGGTGGTTTAAGTTTTCGTACATCTTGGACGGGTGCAGACGCGGTTGCCTGGGGACGTGTGCAGACTCCCAGGAGAAGACTGTGGTTTCCGTGGTGGAAATTTCACCTGGAATATCTACTCACCAAAGTGCCCGGGCTATATTTTAATGAGCATTGTTCAGCGAGCGAGGACGGAGATAGAGGGTTTGAGCTTTGCTACAGATAAAAACACACCTTATCAAATCAAATTATGCACTTACATATGTCCCAAAATTAAATTAAATCATAAAGGGATAATCCCTTAAAGACACTTTATATCAATACCTATTTTTATATTAAAGTATGAGAACTTGTGTGTGTGTGTCTGTTAAGTCTTCAAGTCAACTAACGTAACAAACTCTTCACTATAAAGTTCACACTAAATACCCGAATAACTTGCACAGTATTCGAGATACATGCTATGTCTAAGGTATAAACTTCCTACGCAATGCCCTGATTGTAACTTTATTCCAGTAGCCTCACCGGATGGTAAAACATCAGTACTTATTTAATACTGTAGTTCAACCCTTACACAATATAAGATAACCTGCGGTGACTTCAATGGTTTCCCACTGTTGTTAAAACAACACCATAAAGAGCAGCAACAATAACGGGCTTTGCCCTCTGCTGCATCTTCCAAAGGGCTTCTCACAATGATATATCCCTGATTCTTTCCAGGCACACCTCTCATAAAACTTTATTTGTGAGAGATTTTGCTCATAAAAGTACATCATACACTTTCACTGGTGTGATTTACTTTCAAAAATGAAACATTTTGTAATAGCATCTGGGAAACAATGTTGTAAATTCAATTTTTACTTTGTTAAAACAATAAAATTGTACATGGTCTTTGGTGCCCATAACCCACAGCGCCAGGTGCTTGTTACTACGTAAGCTACATAAACTCCAACCAGCTACACATGCTGGATGAGGACTCCCAGCCATTGATCTGATGAATCATCCAATAACACTGGTCCCTGTGGGGCCCATTAGAAAGCGGATGGGTTTCACCTCAGCTAACAATGACCTGAATGTCCCGGAGTACGCTTGGGACGGCAGCCGTTACTAACTGGAAGACAACACACAAGGACGTGGGCTGGGCATGTCTACACTGTCTGCTAATTGTTGCGCTCCATTCACTGAAGGACGGACGGACAGAACACTTACAGATCTCATCCTCTTTGCGAAGGAAACTCCTGACTGTGAGTCATTCGCGACCGCCGCAAATGTAATACAACGGCAGGAATGAGACTCTAAGCTAACAAACTTTGCCAGGCCTTGGTGTTTTGACAGCTCCTGCTCATTCAAGTCAGTCTCGGAGAAACTAAGAAATAGAAAAATATTTGCTTTCTGATTATAGACAAAAAAAGACGTACTGAACATAACAGGAAATTGTTCATTTACAAATAAATAGCTGTTCTGTGTATGGCTTCACTGAATCTCTGAGGGTCTTCGCCAGACACAACAGCCTTTGATTTACTACTCTATTTAGAAATAAGTAGGAGCTGCTCATCACAGTTAAACTACCCAAAGGGATGACAAAGCCTCTACTGAGCCTGATCATTTCTTAAATGTTTATGTAAAAACATCTGACGCAGGGTTAGGGTAAAATGGCAAAAACTTGTGAGAAAACTACAAATATGATCAGAAGTGGATCCAATGCCAGCAGCTTTATGGATGTACCGACCACATAACATACTCTACAAGCAGAAAAGCACTCGCACTCACACACACGCGCGCACGCACATGCACAGAAACGCACATGCTCTGCTGGCATGCAGTGACCCCGTTGCTAAACAAGTTTATTACGACCTCCAAGGGCCGGACAGGCGATAGATCACAGCGGGGGAGGCCAGGGGTGAATCCATCAAAGCGACTTTAATAAAGACCACTTGATTTGGCCTGCTGGCTCAACAGATGAAATGGTTGTGTTCAGGTCCAGTGAAGCAGACCAGAGCCTGTGCGGCAGTGCTTCTCTACTTGTCCCAGTCCCTGTTTATAAGATGGGCTATATGTAGACACAGAGGCACAGATGGTAGCTTTAGATTAGCTGTCTTGTGATATGATCAATAATGTGACAGACTGTCATTGTATATAGTAGTTGTCACAGTGGTGGACATAGGGGGAATTGTGTATTGTATATACAATACAATATTGTATTGTTTTTACAAATAAGGAATATCTAAAATAGAACTAGAGAGTTGACTTTCATCTGTACGAGTTCCTCACACACACACAGTTTTACAGTCTAACACTGCAGCTCTTCTTTGGCAGGTCCATCATGACAACTCTCTGTTGTTACAAGCATTGCTCAATCCCACCAGACTCAATTTAGAATTCTAGGAAGATCCAAAGCTTTTTCGAACATACCAAAAGTGCTGCACACCCACAGAAACTGCTTTAAAAATGATGCAAAACACATGTAAAATCTTCCATTTGCTTTTAAGGGTTTAATTTGTTTCACTCAGTGACTTGAAAGGACCCATGGAACAAGCAGATACTGAGTATGTAATGGTGATACATGTTAGGGAAACTGTAGTGACTAACGTTGAAGCCTAAATGAATCTGACATTTTAGGAAACTTACTTTTTTTTCCTGCTGAGACTTGAATGAGAAGAGCGATACCACACGATAAGCTAGAGGCAACAGGCAATTAACTTGGCTTAGCATAAAGACTGGAAGCAGGGGAAAACAGCTAGTGTGACGTCAATTGAAGTTAATGAAATATACCTAACGGCACTCTAAAGGTCATCAGATAACACATTATATCTCATCTGTTTAATCCATACATCTATCTGTCATGTGACTGTAGAACTAACATCTGTTATTTGATAGCTCGACTGTTTATTAGCCCTGAACACAGACATACAACTGTACATATGTTAGTTTTAAGCTAGTTAAGCTAGCAGGTGGAAACAAAAACTACTTGGTTAGGTTTAGGAAAAGATCAAGGTGGTAACACTTTATAATAACCATTATTAATAGAGGGTAAAATGGTATTTGATTAAACCTTGGTTGGTGGCTATTTCACTTTTCACAAAAAATTTAACAGTTTACAAACCATCAATTAAGTAACTGTTTATTGTTAAGTTGTACTCGTGATTCGTTATCAAAAAATAATCATAGTAATAATGAGAAATAAATTGCAATGAGGAAAGAATAAATTAAATGTATTTATAATGTTGTTGGAAAGTGCTACCATCATAGTTTGGGCTAAAACGAGTGAGCTACGAAAGAAATGTAAAAGATATATGTTACATAAGATGAAGGACTCCTGACATCTTTATCATGGGTGAAGTATGGGTGACTTACTCATTAATGATTTTTAATTTTGTGTGGGAGAAGAACAGTGGTCTCCTGAGTCACAGTCCTGGACTTTGTTGCTCTCAATCACCTTATCGTGTCCTTTGCTCCCCTCATTATTACTATGGCCACTAGAGGTCGCCACCTTACATTAGATGTAAATACGGGTCTCTACTAAGCTGTTTGCCTATACAGCGTTTTTTTCTGGTGAGGGTGGGCTGAATCGACTTTGTGTGTGGTGGTATTGACAAGCAACCTAGTCCTAGCCACATAATCGCCCTTATGTGGCAGTGTTTGTACTGATTAGAGAAACAGGATATAACGTGGTTTGTAGTTAGCTTTAGAGCTCCTGGTAGATGTATTTCTGTTATCTTTGACATGGCCAGACAAGCTGGTTCACACTCTTTTAAGTCTTTAAAAAGCAGCTGAACTCAGGGGGTGGCTATGTGTGCATGTTCATAAAGGTCGACCTGCTATGTACAGTATAACTGATGTGAACCTAAGTGTAACCTGGGCCGTTTCTGATCCGCTGGTGCTTTAAACCTCGGCTGGGGACTGACCATCCAACCTGCCCGACAGATAAACACAGGAGAGGGGAGAGAAAAATGTACAGACCGCAGGAGGGAGGGAAAGAGAGAGAGAGAGTAAAAGGAGAAAATGGGGAGGCAGTGCCAAGTGCTCATAAGTCCTTGTCTCTGCCTACTTTTGCTCCAGTGTCTTTGATTCATAAGGGGTATGATGGCTGGCCAGGGCTGGGGCCAGGTATGGCGTTTTGGCAGGGGGAGGAAAAGAGGGAGGGCCGGGGACTGATTTGTAATCGCCGTCCTTGCTCTGTGGTTTACTGTGTCAGCATGCAGCCCATTTAACAGTGGTCATCGAAAAAGCAATACCATCCATACATCAGGCTGTCACGTGCGATTCATCAGCTCCTATGTCTCCTGAGTTTTTCTTTATAGAAAGAGAAAAGGCAAAGCAGCAGTTGTCATGCCACGTTTGAAAAGGTGAGGAAAGAAGGGGGAGGTGGAGGGTGGGTGGGGGGGGGATGCTACCTCAGGCCACTTGGGGGCACTGGTGGCCCAAAGAATCCCCTTACCTTTCCCTCTTATGCTTTGTCAAGAGTTCCGGTTGCCGCTCGCTGCTCTCTCCGTCGTTCCCCTCCGCCACAGGTTTGGATTATATAACTATGCATTCATTAACACATCTTCTGCCATGTGCTTCTTTCCCAGCAGATGGTTAACTGAAGGCTACAGAGGACATTAGGCGGGGGGGGGGCAGGATCACTCATAGGTGTTTGTAAGGGAACTTGGCGAAGCCGTGAGAATCAAAGTCATAGCTGACTGCCACGTAATAAGATGTGCGGTAGCTCTTGTGGAGGTTGGATCCAATTATCAGTAAAAAAAGAAACCTGTCACATATTGCTGTTGTCACATCAGCTCATGGGCTGTCCCTCCCTCTGTTTTCATCTCTATCTTCCTCATAAAAAAATAAAAGTACTTTCACGTCCTACCTCCTTTTTCTATGCAAACAGCACGCCTTCCCAGACTGAGTGATGTGTAAATAAGACATAAGGCATGCAGACAGAGTTGAGAGGCTCAGTTCCTGTTCAGCTAAATGTTGGACTGGCAAGACGTGAGATTTAAGTCGCTTTGAATATGGTGTGATCATTACAGACGCGTCGGCTCCGGCATCTGACAGGCAGCCGCCACACTGGGGTATTAACGCGTTACAGAGTTTGCTGAGGATAGCAGCGCAAACAAAACAAAACAAGACAAAAACATCCCGACAGCAGAGGCAATCCTGGGGACAGAAACGCATCAGAAGACGAAGGAGGTCAGAGGAGAAGTTGAAAGATGTTTTCATGCTGGCTGACAGGCCGCGAATGTAGACCCACAACAGTGATGCGCAGAGGGACGACTTGGAATACCTTACTTGCATAAAGCACTGCAAGATGAAGCTACTTATAATGTGATCTGAAAACTGAAATAAGGAAAAGAAAGATTTCACCTTGTTCAACAACTCCTATCACATAGGACCAACAGAGCCTCATTTCAACTCAGCAGTGTACTCGCATATTGTTGCTGACCAAAGTTCAGCCATTTATCACCTCAATACAGTCTTTTTTTTTTCTTTTTCTTTTTTTTTCCAATGGATGCTTCCAGCAGGATAATGTGCCATCAGATGCATTAATGTGCCCCCCGAAATATTTGCTGGAACTGTGCGATGCTATCAAGTCAGCGTGGGCCAAGATCGCTGTGGAAAGTTTCCAGAATGTAGTTGAGTCAGTGCTTCAAGGAATTCAAGGTCGTTTAGGAGGCAAGAAGCAGCCTCTCCTTAAAAATGGAAAAGCATGGTGTTATTATACAGTTTTCATGATGTAGACTCAACTCAAGTAAAGGTAGTAACTAGTGAACAGGTATTGTCTGTTTAGCCAAAATTTGAATGGCTATTCCTAATATCTAGTAATATTCATCAGCAAAAACTACTGTTTCATGTGAAGTCATTCATTCAAATCTTAATAGAGTAAAATGACAAAGTCTGGCATCAGAATATACATAGTTTCAGAAAGGGTATATAGGTTCCTGGATTAGATGCAGTAAAGACGAAGGGAGATGGTGATTTCTGAGTCTCAGTTCCAGGTGACATCCTGTGAATGAGCCCCAACAATCAAATGTCTTCCTCCAGATTTGCTCATCCCACTTTGCCAACGAAAAGCCAGGTGAAGTTTTGTGGTACACAAAACAATTTGTGGAGCTTCATGGACACACAACATTGCAGCATACTGCCAAACAACTGAAGGAGATGGGGGCTTGTATGAATAAGTCAAAGAGCCACACTGTTGCTCTGGCCGACATGTTTCCTCACTACGGTGAACTTTGGGCACTGTGGTTTATGTGGAACCAATCCTACATACACCATTCTGCCGCAGTAGCTACATGAAAAAAATGCAAGGATGTATGTCTCCAATGTGAATCAATGACCTTATGGCTGAGAGCTACAAACAGGGCAGGGAAGTCAGAAAGTATGGAGACATGGACTACTGTATATCGCCTGTGTCCTTTGGGAAAGTAGCGGGGCATCTACTCAAGTAAGTTTTCATTCAGTCATCAGATATTCCGCCCCCGAAAAAAATCCAGAAAAGGTGTCAGTGCTCTCTTGACTCTTGAGTACACTTGTGATTTATTATTAAGAGAGGGACAAACGGCAACTTAAAACAATAGCTGAATAATTTATATTGACTGTCTCCATCTTAATACTAAATATGCGCTACTTACAGAACCATGCCGAGGACAGAGCTGGATATTTAACCCTAGGATGTTTCCAGTCATTGGCAGTAAAAACCCCTCTATGTCTCTATTAACCTGTGTCTGCATAGGTGTGCAGTAAAACCATGCAGAGGTGTATCCGTATATGCAGAGAATTCTGTGTGGGTGCGTTTACGTGCACATCGGTTGCTCAAGTCTGTGGAAAAGTCAGCTTGTCTCCCGGGCAGAGTGTCTCGCCAGGTCCTCTAGTATGTGGGCAGAAAACAGAGAAGCTGCTTCCCGTAGCCATCACAGCCCTGACAGTGAGAGGAGTCACCGCTGAAACTTGGCACTGTGCTAGAAATGCTTGCCGAAGGATATATGCCTACCTATAGCAGAGGTTCACAAGCATCATATACCGAAGGCAGGAAATCTCTTTTGTACACTACACTGATGTTTCATTTAGAGTTGTGTGTCTGGCAATCATTTCATTAGGCGAAGAGTTTTTTTATGTAATTAAGGCAGACTTGAATTTGATAATTGTTCCCTTTGTTCTTGAGTAAAGGCTGCTCAAATGTGACTTTTGAGAGCGAGCCAGTGCCTCAAACACGAGTGGATATCCGCCAAACCGGTCTATTTATGTCCCTCTCTGTTCGCTACCTGACCGGGCCAATCAGAACAGGTTTCTCTCCTCATGAGCCCAAATGCCAAGAGCTACGCAATTACTGCTGTAATTTGCTTGAATTGGCCATTAGTACTCAGCTTGAGTCAAAGTCCGAAAGACACATCAACAGGCAGGTGCGAATTAAATCAAACAACCGCAGTCCCTCAGTAATGCACTGCTACAGACCTTTCTCTTTTTGAATCATACAGATTAAATGATGTGTTCCTTTCCTTTTCATAAGTGGAAGTCTTAAAACTACAAGATATTACTCGTTGCTTGAGTTCTTGGAAATGTTTTCAGCCGATTTTCAAAAATGAATTAATGAGCTTGACGATGAACACGATATGTTTATGACAAGATGGAAGAACGAAGCTGTAAAATATGTCATTTCATATCAAGACAGCGATACACACATTTCTGTAAATTCAATTACCATAATGACCCCATGAAAAGGCAAATTATTATTGTAAGTTATTACTACTCATATTTTTCTCAAGAACATTTTTAAGCATGTAACAAACATGTGGAGTGAATATATAAAACACAAAAATAAAGGTAAATAGAAACACTGATATCTGATACTAAAGAAGAAAAGAATAATTGAAATGTCTTAAAGTAATCTGGCCCTCCATTACACAATGATCTCTAATTAAATCATACAAATGTATAAAACCTTTAATATGACTCTCCTCCATGAAAAAGACTCTTTTTGAAAAATAACTGCTTCAAAATCCTTTTTAGCCTTTTATACAGCCACCTCCTTCGTAATGAAGAGAGTTTTCTCAGCACTTAGCCCAACAAAACAATGAAATTACATGTAAATTCAAAAGCAATTAGTAAAGCAGATTTAGTATAGAGGAAACTTTTTTATTGCTGTGATGACCTCCAGCTTGGTGTTTCTTGTCCATTTTCCTCCAGAATCCCCTCAAACATGTCACGCAGGGTGGACTGAGCTGTGTCCCTACGTACCCACTTGCTCTAGCGCTCTCTATAATGTGCGTCACATCTCTGTCTCATCTCCAGCTCCGGCTAATCTATCTGTTACCCGTACAAATTCCGCTGGTGTGTGTCCGTTTAACATCCACTTCAAAGTAGTGGTCCTTATATTCCGGACCCAGTGATGACGCGATGCAGAAAATGGGATTCCATGAGAGCGAAACGTTGTTTTACCACCACGGTCCGTGTCAGCCTCCACTTAAAGGACGTCTCAGGGTTCTCACCAAGGAGATCACGTCAGCAAATGTGACTTGAATATCCTGCAAACTGAGAGTTTTTTTCTCTGAGACGGCCACATGGCCCGTTTCTTTCACTTTTACTTGAAAACAAAACACTTATATCGGTGAATGCCACCCTATTCTCCCATATAGTCCAATGTCAGTCAACGAAGTGAATATTGGCCAATGTTATAGTATTATGAACCATTATTTGGCTCCATTGCCTTCGCTAGGTTAATTGTTTTCTTTGATTCTACGCATGCACACTGCCAATTGTCATTATGAGTCCCTGGCACTCTTCATAACACCTAATCGCTGTAATCAGTGTCGCTGGGCGTGTTGGGTGTCAGTTTGTTGATGATAGTCGGACATAACAGGTGTCTGAGTTTACAAGTGCCACTCATAATAGAACAGGCTAGGGGCTGATAATCACCTGTGCCATTATTGGCTGAGTGCTTTGATTTCATTAAGTGCAGCAAACCGACTGC
>CAEMYA010002140.1:6679189-6702736 GCA_903131615.1 Diplodus sargus | reverse complement strand
AAAAAACCTCCTTTATTTGCTTCATTTCACTCTCCATCACACTTAATTTCACTCCTCTTCTTCCAACCCACCCTCTCTTTTTCTCCTCTGGTCCCCCCCACCACTGGGTCCTGAACAGGTGATCCCTCCAGAGGGCCAGTATTAAACCCTTCACTTACTTCTCGTGCTGCTCCCTCCTCCAGCTCTCTCAAGGCCCTCTGAAACCCCCGTTGTGAGTGACAATCAGCGACATCTGTCCCAAGAGCCGGCAGCACAAACCGAGATGGATGTCTCATAGAAAGGTCCAAACCAGGGGGAAGACAGTGAAAAGAAGCCACGGGGCAGATGCCGAGGAAGACTTTTCAAATCGTATCCATCAAATAAGTTTGACAGCACTGGCTTCCGCCTGCTGCCAAATATAAAGAAAACTATGCATTGAGAATAACTCTTGATTTGTAGACCCATACTCACCTCAATCCACCTCATTTTCCAAACAGAGAACTCTATACAAAACACATAAGCAGCCTAAAGCTAGATTTACAGTCGAGACAAGGGAGTCCCGCTGTAGATAGGGCGTACGTTTTGATTTAAAGCTCAGCGGTGGATTTCACCCATTGATGGAGCGATCAGTTGCTACGTCCATAGCCAGGCTGTAACCCCGTGTTGCAATACTACAGTATAAATCAAGCTTAAACCTCCAACATTTGGTATGCAAGAAACAAACCACTCTGAGTGTGAAAGTCCTCTGCTCTCCTGACCCCCTCACTATGAACTCTGCGCAGTATAACAATGTCACCCCTGTGGGATTGTAAAAAAAAAAAAGCAAAACATTTACTCCAAAACACATTTTACAAATCAAAAGAGGTTTCTTGTCATCCAAATGTCATGTTTGATTTCTACGCTCAATGTGACAAATGATTTGTGATATAGATTTAAAAGAAAAAACCTGAAAAAAACCCTATTTGCTGATGCAAACAGGCAAGAACTTTATATGAATGTGACTTTTGGGTCGCAAAAGAATACATTAAAGCGAAAAATGAAACTTTTACGTCATTACAGATAATCAACAACGGACAAGGAGACAAGCAGCATTCATTATGTGTACAGCTCGGTAAGGTAGAAAATCCCATTAGCAGTCTACATTATCAAGCTTGACTGATACCAAGCAACACAACAGCTGAGCTGCACAGGAGTGCAGGGAACGCTGGCCATAATGCAGTGTCAGAGAGCTTCATCGCCCTAAGGTGCGCAGAAAATGAAATCCATCAGGTCTAAATCCAGCATCGATATCTCTCAACACTGGGCCCTGACTCCAGCAGTTTGTTCCATTACCATTCCAGCGGGTTTATCTAGAATATGCCTTTTCCAGCTCATTATGCCCACTTTAGGCTCCCATAAGGTCATTAATCCCAATCACTGTGTTCATTTTCACACATGCCAAACCATTATTCCACACTTGGCATATCTTTTTACCCTTCTGTAATGCACCCTCGCACGCACACGTGCACACGCAGACACACACGGATCGCCACAGTCTCCTTCTACTTAGTTATTCTGTTTGTGTCACACTGTCTGCGATTGCATAATAACAAAAAAAAAGAAAAAAGAAAATACTGCGCGGGGGGATCGTGAGACGATAATGATCAGAGAAAATCTTGCCAAATATAGGCTTATGAACTTGAAATGTATCTGCGATGACACATTTCAGCACTCCTCGGCGCTGCGAGTTAGATTTGCGAAGCAGCTGGCTCGCGTATAGATGATTTGCCCTCATCCAGAATATTTGTCATGCTGGAGAGCTTTTTCGGATTCAGCGCTCAGTGCCTTGTAGAGATTACAGCTGTTTTGGGAATATTTTCGAAAATCGGCCGAGACGCTCCTCGGCTCTAGGAAAACGTAGGAAGGAAACAGACGCACAGATTACTGTTTCTCGTTCATTTGCTATTCCTTCAATTGTGTGGTTATTGATCCTGGAACAATGGGAAGTCAAGATAACCAAGGGAGAGGAAAGGAGCGCTGGGTTCATTAGTATACCTCAACACCAGCATAGAACATATTCACGGTAACAGGACACGCATGAAGGAATGTGCATGCTTGCGAGCCTGAGCTATGAGTCTGTATGTGCATATGATAATGCCTTAGAGTCTCTGTATTTATAAACGCAGGCCTATGATCAATGCCGCGGTGTTGAGCTCAGCAATGCGCAGCGTCGGTGTGATCAGTTGCTGGGTTGCAGAGATGCTAATGAGCAGAGCAACAGGACTGGGATCGGAACACACAATCAGAGAAAGGAGATAAAGAGGGAAAATGATCAATGAGTGTGATTTGTGCCTGAGTTTTGCGCTAGGGGGATTCATCTTTCTTCTTCAGGGGGGCGTTTCAGACCTTATGCTTGGTTGTTAGATAGAAGACGTAGTAACAAGCAGAGTAAAAGATGTATATATAGTCCCGGAGAACAAACGAACCTAACAAATCATTTGTTTTACAGTAGCATGCAAGCCTGTAGCAAACCCCATTTCTCTCTCTTGCGCACACACACACACACACACACACTGATGCCGATACTCTTGGCAGCTCTTAGTATTCACACACGACCACATGGCTGTGAGGGAGTAGCCCTGCAGTGGATGGAGAGGAGAAGCATAATAGAAAAACTCATTTGAAGGGAACTCAGGAGCCCAGGACCACATTAAGCCCAGCCGCCGGCCTGAATGAAAGATCATGTCGAACTCATCACACAGTGAGTGTGGGTGTTTGTGTGTGTGGCAGAACGAAGGAGGGGCAGAGAGAGAATAAAAACAGCATAAATATGATAAGAAAAGATGAAAAAGATGCGGAAATCGAATAAAGACGGCTGAGTGTGCAAAAAAAAAAAAAAAAAGACAGAGTCCCCTGACCCTCCAGGCTATGAAGTTCTTTCTGGGTCGGTTTCCATCCATCATTCAGTGCTTTTCAGAGTCTGCGATTTCAACAGACAAACTGTTTTCCTGCAGTTTACTCCACAGTTTTAACGGTTATTGATTCTTCCGGACTAAAACATTGTGTGTTTGACCTGAATGTAAAACACACCTGGTAGGAGCAACTTGCTTACCGAACTTTAACTTTGCCCACAACAGAACTTCTGTCACCGCTTGTGTACATTGGAACAACGTCACCCGGCAGCGGATGAAATCTTTAATGCATCACAGTACCTCAGATCACGATCCCAGTTTTTTGCCAGACAATCCCCTGCGTGAACGTCTGCTTCTTCCAAAGCCTTCAGTCAGGGGAACGCTGCCTCTGATTCCACCGAGGGCGCTAACCTCCTTTTTCCCCTTCTGCTCTCTCTGTCTCCGACTCGAATTTCCTCCGGGCGCCGAAGGAGTTTAGCCCATTTTCTTTCATTTAGTCGAGGTCAGACAGGAGGAACACCTGTGGGATTCACCCTTTGAGAAAAAAAAAATAAAAAATCACTTTTTTACTTTCTTATTCTTTACTTCTTTTGTCCCTCCTTTCCACCCCTATTTAGCCAAGGTCAAAGAGATTTTTCCCGGCACCCTCGTTTTCCCATTTGGCACCGCCGGCTGTGGTCTCTTGTCTCTAGACAAATTGTCATGCAGAAATTAAACATACGGACATCCTGGGAAAGTCCATCCCTGATTTTATGGTGCTTCGTGCATCCACACTTTGTACTGTTTCTAAAATGTCAGAGCAAGGGGTTCTCTGAATAAAACATCATTTATCTTTTACTCTGCAAGGACTTACCTTAGAGTGAACTCTAAAAGTGAAATTCTCATAACACGTCTGACTTAAGAGTGATTGACCCTTCCAGCAACTTTGGAAATTTATTCAATCACAGAGATGCCCATGGTGGACAGCGACAATGCAGCGAGGAGATCACACACCTCAAGCTGCTTTTGGTCGTTTCAGCTGTTGGGTAGAGCAGAATTTGGACTGTAATATCTTTATAAAGAGTTTGTAGACTCAGCCAATCTTGAATCATCCTGAGCAAGTTGATTTGGGATGTTAGGCCAAAAAGTACTTGCCATGTTAATGCCAGAAAAATCATCCTAACCCCCAGATTCCTCCGCACGAGAGAGCAGATCAAGGCCGTTCCAGACAATGCTCATGCTCCCGCCGGCTGGGCCACAGCGCGTTTCAACAAGTCTACTTGTTGATGGAAGCGGATGGCAGCCATGTCAATCTGCACAGAGCAGATCGAGCCAGATAGAAAATCAGACATTTAAACGGCATAGTGCATCCGGTCAGTTTTTAAAATAACTGACTCAGGTTCCACAGCACAAAACAGTTGGAAATAATTACATTAAAAAAAGCCTAAAACAGAGAAATAATGAAATTATCTAACTATGTTGCCAACTCATCAACATCAGGCAGGCATGACGCTCTGCCTCCGCAGCGCTCACAGTGGGATATTAAACTGCGCGAAGTCAGAACAAATCAGCATCGCTCGCGCCAGGAAGCAGAGCTCGCCCAGTGCCCAGTGGAATCAAGAGGTTAGCATGAGCCCTATTTTTAAATGGCATTGCATATGTGGTTAAAAAAGTGGTATAAAGCCTTTTGTTGCTCCAGGGGAAGTTCCATGTAATCTGATAAAATTCAGCAGTGTCCTTTAAGCTGCTCTCCGCTCTGCGAAGAGTCTATTTTCCCTCCATTTCAAAACCTGCCGTTAGCCCCAGTGTTAAATAATGGTAGAGTAGCATTGGTCATCATGTTTAACAGAATTTCTTTCTTCCTGTTTGATATTTTCCTATGATAACTGTTGACAAGAGGATACTCCAAATATTATTTGTTATATGTTGAAATGATCATTTTGTTGTGATGTTGAATACAAAAAACTGTCATTAATCATGCAAATATCGTCATGATAACATTGGAAATGGCGAAGCCAAATTTAACAGTTCTGCACTTTACCAACTTTGATCACTGGGTGCAGTTGAACTCTACATTGAAGTGTATAGTAAACACAGACAGAATCATTTAAAAGTTGTCGTCCCCAAAAATAACTATTGTTCTGGTGGTACACCAAACAAACATCAGATCTGATCTGACAAAGACTAGATGATTTGTTTGTAGATTGTGTATTTTACTATAGCATAGTTGTCAAAAGTTGGGCCCCGGGGCCATAGTTGGCCCTCCAGAGTGAAAAAAAGAAAATAAAAATACATAAATATATTAATACACAATATTAAAACCATGCAGTCAGTTGAAATAATAAATCTTCTAATTACCTTGCTGGGACAATTAAAGGGTTAATCTGCAGATCTTAAATCAAAGATAATTTCCTGTTGTCTCTTCCTCTCATATTGACTTATTAGTTAAACGGAGGTCACAGATGTGATATGTGTTTTTGGTCTGTGCCTCCCTCCATAGATGCTGCTCAGACTACACTTAGGTCTCACGTATGTCTAACCCCCGTGACTTGGAATGGGCTTAAACAATCAATTCCAGTAGTGAGTTCCTATTGAGTTTTAATCAAGATTTCTCTCCTTTGTTCTGTCTCCTCTCACGGTTGCCTGGCCTGCAGATTTCACAGGTCAAGGAACCATTCAGAAAGCTTTAATTAGCTTTCTCAAGCTAATGAGTTCTCAGGCATCATACAAATTGTTCTGTCAAACCCTGACTTTGAGCCAGTTCTTGCCAGCACCGATTGTTTGGGTGTGAGCTCAACAGAATAAAGGACTTTTAATCATGTTCAAATTCATTACCCCCCAAATGAGTAATGTTTCATTCTTTCTCAGCCATTTTGCCCCCTTATTCGTAGTTAAAGCTGCCCCGTTATCAGTGTGACTTCCATCATCATTACACTGGACAGATCCATCCCTGGCACACTGTGAGGGGAAATTGTATAACAAGTCGAAGCTGATGGACTGAAAGCAGGAGAAGGAGTTGACGATGAAGGAAGGGGATTTTCCGTCTTGGAGTACATTTGAGCGTCGGATGCCCTCATGAAGACAGCAGGGCAGTGAGGAAGCTCAGACAAAAATATGAGCTTTGGTTTAAAAGATGAAAAATTGCAGCCTGACCCCATTCCCTTTTCCCCAGATCTCATTCAGCCTGGCCTAAATGGGGATGGGTATTGCCTAAACCGATAACTCGCCGGACCTGAAGTGTCTTTTTGGAACCCGTTTTCCGGGGGAATTGAATTTCAATCGTGTGAACAGTAAATGAGGAGGAGATTTATGTGGCTGTGCGTGGGAAAAGGGGTATAACAAGGCAGCAGCGGCAGTCGCTTTACACTTTGTCACATTCACAAAGAAAGCATTAGGGCTTTGACCCACTTCAGGCGGGACAGGAATAATGCTGCTGGTCTCTAATGCTGCCATAATGGTCGTTTTCATCATCGTTGTCAACTTTATTCTCACCGTCTTTGTCGCCACATTCATGAGCGAAATTCTTCCCTAAGATTATGAAACTCCTATTAATCTTCCGACCGTTTATGCACGTTGTTTATTCGCATGCTGCATCGCGCCATTTGATCGCTTCGGGAGCGGCGCGCGAAAGAAGAGGAGATATACAGTAAAAGGACCAGCTGTTATTTACCTCTCTCTCTCCGTCTCTTTCTCCCTATTTCTCCATCTCTCTTTCTCCCACTAGCTTCTGATGTGAGACTGATAGAGCTCGGAGCACAGCCGCTCGCTGTCAGGCCCCAGCTAATGGAATCAACATGGTTGACGGATAAACCCACCGAAAATAAGTTGTCAGAGAACTGCGGGCCCTTTATCAACCTCCCCGCCGTGGTTGGCACCGCCTTGACCCCTCGCAATGCCATATCAGGAGGGTGTTTTATCTTCGGCGCGCTGAAATTACGTTTCAAGTTTTTTATTTATTAATGTATACTTTTTGTTCTCGGTGACATAAAGAATAGGGCTACGCTGGGTCTGAAAGATGCCATGAGGGATGGGTTTACCCTTTAGAACCATGAGGCTTAGTCATACAGCTGTGCAAACAATGTGTGATTCATTAAGGGAATATTTGGGAAACACAAGGGCTTCCTAGCAATCTCAATATTTTCAAAATCCGCTGTTTGATTTGTTTTTCGATTTTAAGGTCACGATTTGGTTTCTTTTTTCGATTTAAAAAAATCAAATGATCAGGACTGAAGGCTAGACCACTGTTGGGATACAGATTCTTGATTTGTTGATCACAACGTCATTAATATCTTAACAACTTAAATTTACGCTGTTATATCCTTTGAAAACAAAGGCTACATGGCGTCAGTGATAATTACAACAATTACACACAACAGCAAAAGTAAGGGTGACTACATGGCAGAGCGGGAACCACAAACAGATTGGCCCGTGTCAAGTGGATGTGTGTCTGTACCTGAGGTGTTCTGTCTTCTCGGAGTTGCTGTAAGGCTGACGTAAGGCAGGAGTTGTTGGCGGAGTTCTGCTTTGACAGGTGTGTGGGGGAAAAAAAACAAAAAACAGAAGCCGTTGATGCCAGAGTGCGTATCTATGTCTGCTCATGTTTTCGGTGATCGCAATTGAAAGCTCATCTGTTAAAATTTCAGTTTTTAAAAATCCACATTCAATTGTGACACCTCTGGGCTTACACAAACACCTCAGTGCTTTTACTGTCACCATGGCAATCAACATCCAAAAAGAGAGGCACAACACTGAAAAAAGGGAGCGAGAAATGGAGCACCTCAAGGACATGTGCTCTTTCATGCTGTATACATGTGTAGCTGCAACCTGCAGGCCATTCACATACAGGCGAAAGCTCACAAACGCGGTTCTTTGTTAGTTTCATCCATTCAATCATGAAAGGAAAATAACACGTTGAAGTTTTACAATGGGTTAATTAGCAGACTAGTCCATGGTCAGGTAGAGTAACTTCCCCAACTCTTTCTTTCTGATGACAAGACTCCAGAGAGTTACTTCACCCAGTCATTTCAATGATCTGCTTTTATTTGTTTGTTTTGATATGAATTGAATACGATACCATGATAGTTAGTGAGCTTCTGAGGTTCTTGGAGTCGGATTTTCTTACCTTTAGAAAGGGCCTAGTTGGCTAGGCTAGTTGTGTGTCCCTGTTTTCAGTCGTTATGCTATGCTATGCTAACCTGCTGCAAGCCCAAGGGTTGGAAATGGCCACATTCTGCTGGGGGAACCATTCGAGCTTTCAAATATGATATTTCCATTTAAGCTTTAGCTCACCGAATTTCCTTTTTTCTTAATTTTCAAATAATCATTTTCAAATTACTTTTTAAGATTTCCTTTTGATTATAACTCGTAGTGTTATGAAATAACCTTTTAATTTGATCTTACATTATTTTTTTGTTTGAATTTTTTAATTTTTCATCATGACCAAAAGCATCCTCCTTACAGAGGACGCTCTGAGCACTCCGCTCAGAAATGCACAGATCCAGTCGCAACCACTTCTGGTTGGAACGCACCGATATTCAAGTTAATGGTTACTTTTCACGATCATGAATCATGTTTGCACTCTTTAACTCTGTGTGGGGTGGAGGCTGCTCGCATACGTATCATACTTGTGGATGGGAAAAGGGAAAGTGAACTACAAGCTAGACAGTCTTTCCATTTCATCGTCAAGATGTGGGCCGTGGTTCTGTGCGTACATGCAAAACACTTGTTGCACTTGTTGCAGCATGCATCATCCGCATCAACTCTAGCGAAGTTGAACCAGACTTTAGAGTGCGCTGTCATCAGAACAGGGACTCAGGGACAGATTCATGACAAAGAGAGATCTCTCTTCTGGATTCGGAGTTGCGAAAATACAAGAACATCTTCCTTTCTCCAGTAGCCACGGCAGCACGGGGGAATAGATTTTGGTGGAAATGTTTTCTATTTACAGTACAGCTTTAAGAGCTGTATTGATTTTCTCATCTAAATCTCAGCACAAAAGCACATAAGCTTATTACCCAAAATGTCAAACTATTCCTTCAACTAATAAGCAGGATGCATAAAGCTGGCAGGTTTCTAAGCCCCTTACTGTATCTACACAGTCTGACTCCAGAGGAAGAGACACAGTATGAATTCCTTTTTTAAAAAAAAGGAAGTGAAGAAGCTATTGTTGATGATTGAAGGTGATTTACATGAGGACACATACATATGGAACTCGCTGTGAGCACTCGCGCTGACACCAAGAGCACAAACAGAGACCATATGTTTGTCCTCTTAAATAATTCTCAGATTGCGTGATGTGTACCTTTCCACGGGGCAGTGAAACATTCGCTAGACCACCTCTGGTCAGCAGAGATGGATTGAAAAGGAAAAAAAAAAAAAAAAAAAATGAGGGGTGGACTTCTTCTGAACTTGAGAAACACGATGGCTTGCTGCACCCTCTCTCCCTCCAGTGTACCAAAGCTTAACTTACTTTATACGTACCTTAAAGGACGTAATGTTCTGTGCAGGAGATTTTACCCGTGCGCTGTCTTAATCAATACTGCATGTGAGAAAAAGAAGTCTCTCACCTGGACTGCATTCACCACGGGCTTATTATACGAGCAACATATCTCCCACCGTTGTCCCGAGAGATGGAATTGAACGCAAGAAAACTTGGTGTGCAGTATTTATTTCATGTAGCCTTCCCTACATGGAAAAAAAAAAAAACCCTTCTGGGCAGATTTTTTTCAAATTCTCTCCCATTTTTTTTTCTCCACGTCTACAGTGCAGAATGTTAGAGTTTTCTTCTCATGACGTAACGATCGCCCTGTTGCCAGAATCCATGAGAACTGTTGTGCTCAGTGTCAGATTTCTGCTATATTCTTTTACTGAGAACCGATGGATCCGGGATAATCTATCAAACCGAGCAAACAGGCTGCTTTAGACTCCATCATGCCGCTATTCATTTTTCGGAAAGGTCCACCAGTTCTCCAAACATTGATTTCATTACCAAGAGGCTCGCGATGCAGGCAAGTAAGAGGAACTAGGTCAAGGATTTCACACATCCACCGCATCCCTGATCCTTCTGCACAGTACCTCGGAGCTCCACCAGGAGCCACTGTAGGTCCATCTGGGCTACGGAGGCAGGCAGACGTGGGGAAAAAAAGAGTGGGGGGCATGCAGGGAGGTAAAAAGAGCTCAATGTATTAGATCAGCCACCCCACTGGTTTTGTATACCGACAGCTGTGCTCTATAACCCACTTGACAAGATTAAAAGTCCAAACATATAAACAAATAGACAATCTGCATCCTGGCTTGGAGAGGCTCAGTCATCGAGCCCGGCTCCCTCCCTCCGTCATCTCCCGCACCTTGTGAACCGCAGATGAGACGAGGAAAAGAGTGTTCGGAGCATAATTTCGGGCTGCTTATAAGACCACAAAATGTGACCTACTTCAACGTTGCGCTGACTAAAAGACGCAAGAATCTAATAACATTTCAGGAGGCGCCTCCTCATAAATCTTGAATTATATCCCAGGCACGCGGATGGATAGAATTCCTAACCTCTCTGTGGTTTTCGGGTGCTTGCGGGTGCCGGTGCGTGGCTGTGCCATTGTTTGCAGACAGAAAGAGAAAGAGAAAAGCGAGACAGAGAGAAATGACAGATGACAGATCCACAATGCTCAGCAGTACATCTCTCACTACACAGCCACACAGCCAGTCCTCCTCCAAGCGAAGCCATCCATCCATCCGTCCTCTTGCTCGCTGGCGCTTTGTGTTTTTTGGTTTAGTTTGTTTGTTCTGACATGTTAATGGGACGGCTGATGGACTGGCAGTCTGATCCAGCTAGAGGGGCAGGGGCTGTGGGTTTATTTTATTCTGACAGCGAGGGGGAAGGTCAGCGTGCTCATAGCTCACCTGCCTTCTCTTTCTCCGTCTCTCTGTCTCCCTCTCTGCTCTCTCCCTCTCTCATCCTTCCAAGCTGATTTCTGCCTTTGTCTCGTTTGCTTCCATCTCCCACGGTGTGTTTTTCGGCACATCCGTCTCGGCTCATTTCCTCTCTCATGTTCAGAGCCCTCCCGAAACATTTCCCCGATGATTGACTGACGGCTGCAAGGGAAATTGGGACAACAAATTAGATGAACTTTGATGCAATATCGAAAGTAATACCCTGCAACAAAAGTGAGAAAAGCTCAAATAATGCCCTCCGCAAGAGGGGGAAAAAAAAAAGGCAACAGAAGCATTATGAAACTCACAGGACTAATCTCTAGAAGAGTTTCTACAGCCTGAAGACTGCCAGGAGGAAGAAATGTTTTCAAAGTAAGTACACTGACAGAAAATGCAAACCAAACAAAGGCAGAAGGAGACAGACATATGCATTTGCATGTGCATACACCTGTACTGTTGACTTTAAAGCAGGAAGGGAAATGTAACTCTGTGCAACTTTGATTTTGTTCAAAACGACTTGAGAATCATTTTGAAAAGAATTCTGCGCACGCTTTTCCATCTCTTAATTCCAGAGAGCTGCCTGGAAACAGGTCAGTATTAATGGCCGACCAGGCAGGACGGTGTGCTGCATGCCACAATGAGCCCAGACCACATTAGGCTGCTGAGACAGCGGGTGATGGAGGAGGTGGATAACTCACTGTGAGCAGGGTAGAGCCACAGCACAGCCACGCACCACTAATGGCACTGAGTGGTGCTGCAACACTCCACAAGTCACCTTTTCCAACGCTTTCATATGCTCCGGGCCTGACAAGCAAACTGGAACAGGGAATGCTGACCCGTAACGCTGACAGGTCAGATGTGTGTCAGATGTGTGTTTTTGTTTGCTTTACTGCGAGCAAATCTGACTGTAGAACACCTCTGACCCCAGCTACACATTTAATTGCAGTAATTTGCAAGTTTAATGAATGAATACTTAAAGTGTTGGTGTTTCTAACCGAGGTCAACTCAGCAGAGAGTCGGCTGAGCGTGCACTGAGATGCTGGCTCATAAGTCCTGTAGTGATGGCCAATGGATGATTTGATTTGACTTGATTTCAAACCTTTCAATGCTTTTCCTTGATATATGATTGTTTATTTGCTAAAGTCGGTGGCATTTTTTGTTCTTAATTGAATGAACAAAAGTGTTCAGACCTAGTGTTTTCAATCAGACCCAGCTCTACTTAATTATTAGATGATTACAGTAGCTGAACTAAAGAACGCTTGGTTGTGTGATGTACAGAAAGGCTTTGTCTTTTGTTGAGTTAACGCCTTCTAGACAACCTCTAGGAGAAAAGAAATGGTATGTAAGAGATGCTTTGTGCGACCAATATAGCGGCCAAAGAGCAAAGAGATCTCTCTGAGCTGAATCTACTATCGCACACTTTTGCTTTGCTCATCATTCATGATGCATCCTGTCTTCTTGTTTTTATTACCTCTGCCAAGGAGGTTGTGTGTTCATTTGGCTGGTTAGTTGGTCGGCAGGATTACAGAAAACACTACTGAATGGGTGTCTACAAAACTTGGCTGGAGGATGGGTCTCGGCCCCGTTATTTTCTCACTTATTGCGAGAGAGCGTGCTTTTAACAGTTACTTTTTTTAAATTGTTTTCTCAGAGAATGATGCATGGATCTTGCTAAAAAAAATGTCATATTCAGGGGGCTGGTATCTAAGGGTGAGATCTAGATCTGGTGAGCTTAAGTTATGGATGGTTGGGAATTTACAGTGATACAGGCCTGATTGAACTAAAGGGGACTATCTGGCCTTTGGCAGAGGTAAGAGATCTACAGAGTGCCATTTAAGTTCCCACATTTTTGTGAATGACAGTTCCTTGGAATCTGGGTCTTGGTCCATTTCCAACCTCACTCTGCTGCAGTTGATTGTGGTAAAAAAAAAAAATAAATAAATAAATAAATAATGATAATAAATACATGAATAATCAATAATAAAAAAATCATAAAAATTAAACAGACCAACTAGAAGGTTTTTTTTATGATAGTAAGTACATCATTTTAGGATGAATTAAAAAGCTAAACTACAACTTATTCATCTGCTGATTGTGAACTGTAAAGAAAGAAAACTCCTCATTGTGCCATCCATGCTGAGAAATAAGAGATGTTTAATTGACACTGATGAATTCTTAACGACAGAAGTCAGCCCGTGTGAATGCCATGGGGCTTTTTTTACTGGTACTTCTGACCACACTCAGTCAATCTCTGCCACGCTGATTTGTTTTCCACAGTTTAACCAAGCAGAGCTGAGCCTATGAGACTGTGGACCATCTCTGGAGTGGGGCCAAAGCACACCTACCCCCCCCTTCCAAGCCGGCTGCAGTGACATCTAGCAACTGGGCTGATTCGCCAAGCCCAACCAAGTCAAGCTGAGCCAGGACATATGTATGAAAAAGCCTCATTATACAGGGAATCATGAGATACAGAGTTTCTGAAATTGTCCATAACAACACTAAGAAGACAAATGGGGGGCTCTAATGTAGCCATCAGCTAGACCATTAGCAATAGCCAGAAAAACCCAAATAGATGAAGACTGTTAGCGCTCAATCATTGGGAAGAAACAAAAAACGGTGCAATGAAGAAAATAGCACAGACTCCCCAGATATTATAGATAAAATATGCAATCATAACAGAGGGTGAGCGAAAGAGTGAAATCAAGAGGAACATAAAAAATGGAAAGATTGAGAGACAGAGAGGAAGGAGAGGGAGAGACAGAAAATAAAGCTTGTTGTTTTCTGCCAAATCTTTAATTATCTCTCTGCGTTTATTTACTCTCCATCCATCCCTTTAAAGCTGCAGGGCCTTTAACACCCTTAATCAACCTCTCTCCCCAGCAGGGCCTGTAGCAGGCATCTTCACTCGCCTACGTAATTGACTCTTCGTGTTTGAGAGGCAATAAAAGTTTATGACTATTAAACATAACATCAAGCGGGCTGTCTTTTTACCAAACTATTAGCGGGGCGAAGGCACGTTGTGAACTGATAATTAATTGCTTACTCTGGGGATGCCTAATTACCAATTGTTGGTGTTATTAGCTGATTAGCGGGTGGATTTGACAGCCCTGAAAGGTTGTCAGTTGACAGAAGAGAGGATTGGGCATCCATTGGCGCCTAGAGGTGCCGACATAATTGGTCTTTATTTTTTGAAGTATTCTGCTCGTACATTTGCATGGCGAGCAGGAAGTGACAGAGCCCTCGTGTGAATCCCAAGGCTCCTGGTTGATTTAATAGTGGTAGACTGGAAATAAAAAAAAAAGCTGAGGGATAATTGACTGCTGATTTAAGCTCTGACAACATGGCTCAAGTGTTGGATTCGTCTGTGTATTATACAATGTGTTAGATGTACAGTGTAGCCAGTGACATTTCATCAAGTGTTTCCCCCCGCCCGTGTTCCAGCCATACACGACTTTCTATATTCGACACAATCTCATCTAGGTGACACCGCTGGGTCAGAACATACGGAAAGCGGCAATCGCCACTTTCTTCTCCTCTGTATAACTCTGGGTATTTTAGGGTTCGGTTTGAAATTGATATGGGAGACAGGGGTGCTGCTCAGTGATCCATCCTCTGGTGCCAACCTTGGTGGCCGCAGTGACAAATTTAGACATAGAGTGTTCTCTTCCACCAAATTAGATCAGACCAATGGCCCATGAAAAACTTGTCTCTGTGTCCCTGGAAACAAGTGAAAGCCAAACTGTGACAGAAATTAACTTCCCGAGTCAGAAATTCAATCAAAACTTCAACACTCAGCCACACTTTGCCTCTCTGTATTCAGCTGTCAGATATATACCCGGGATGAATCATCTTCATCACATCATTGTCAAGTGCAATATCCAAACCACAGGAGCTGCAATTCATTGATAAAGTTAAGATGTGTCTTGAAATTAAACATTGTGGTGCAACAGAGATGCTTAAGCCTATAAATCATAGTCTTCAGATGACAGGGAACATGCTTGCTTATTACAGATCCTAGAAGGAAGTATATCATCTTTCTTTTATCTTTCTTCAGTAAAAATAAAATACAAGTAAGATTTTCACTGAAAACCATGACACTGTTGCAATACCTTTCACAATGATCGCAATATGATCTTTTGGCACATCGTTCAGCCCTCGATATTACATAAATGAATCGTGGCTTTAAAAGCTGTCCTAAGTGACATTGGAGAAAACAAGAGCAAACCAGATTTAAAAAGTATTTAACAAAAAATCCTAGCCATGTCGATCAGGTGTCTGTCCAAAGCCCACTTTTCAAGAAACGCCAACTGCCCGAAAGCTACACCGACTACCCTGTAGCTCCAGCTGGCCAGCCTGGAGACATGTGTGCACCAAGCTCGCCACATTCCACACAGCTTTTTTAGTCTTATAATTGCCTAAATACACAACTCCATTAAATACCACAATCATATGATCACAAGCAAAGTGTACTATTACTCTGCATTATCTAAACGCAGGCCAACGTTTACACGTACTGTGGATCTTATGTATATAAGATACTGCTAAGATACTGCTAACCTGGGCTGTTTGGACATTAGTCAGAGAAGCAGTATATGAGAGGCGGACTCATTCTTGTGTAAAAGGTCAAGTCCACTGTTCAGAGGTCATGGGAAGATTGCACATATCTGTGTATAGTTTGTATTGTATTTCTGAGCAGATGTTGTTAGACATTCATTTATATAGCCAAGGTGGTGTAGGCTGCACACCAGACTCAAAATTGGAACAACTCTATCTGCTATTATGTCCGTTTGAAGCAATTTCATTAAAGCCAACTGAACATGGATTAAGCAGATCTTTGATACAACCCGCGATTCTTGTGAGACATTCATTTTGAGACATGTTTTGTACCAAAAGAACATAGACATTGATGCACTGGAACTCAAAAATAACTCCATTTATGATCTCCTTATACCACATATTACATGGTACAAGTCTGAGGGGGTGTGATGACATGTGCCGTTTTTCCATGCCGATTGACTTTTTGGGGGGAAAACGCAACATTTTCTGTAATATTTTAAAAGCTTTAAAATGACTAGATAATGAAGGTCTTTAAACGTGGTTGTAACAGCTATTACAGTTACAGACCTTAACTGTAACTGAAATAGCAGGGCCACTTTGTTAGCAGTGATCCTTCGATAGGATTGCAGGGATCGAGACGAGCGCATCATTAGTTGAAGGCACACCTTCAAGCAGGTAGCTCAGTTGTGACAGAAATGCAAATCCCTGCTGTGTCGGGTCATACTGGGTTAAACCAGACGATCACTTGTGCTGTATGTGGAAAAACACAGATGAGCAACTAAAAACAAGCCCACAAGGGATATTCAGGGCAAGGCTGGAAACTTAACAGTGACAGAGATTGAGAATGAAAACAGAAAATAATAACAGGCTAAGAGACATTATTCTTTCCTGTTCTCTGCACAAGCTGCAATGCAAGAGAACTTTATTTCTCTAAGTGCTACATGAGGAGCAGTGCAGAGGCTTAAGAGAACATTTTCCATTACTGAAAGGAAGTATGTCCTGCTAGTCTGATACGTCAGAACGCAGAGGGAGTCAACGGATACAAGTTGTCCCTGTATGTCTGTGTGTATGCTTACAGAGCGAAGAGATTTCAGCTGGCAGAACGAAGATGATGAGTCATCCTATTTCTAAATTCAGGGTTGGAGTGAGAGCGGGAATTACTTCTAACAGAGGGGACTGGAATCCGTATGAAGTTGCCTTTTTATCAGTTAGTTAAATGAGGCCAAATCCTATCATTTTACAGTTGCTAATTTGACTCAGTGGCAGCCGTGCTTGATGAAAGTTTGGCACAACGTAGAGAATATTTTGATCGTCTGCATCAAGGCCAGGGCTAGATGGAGGAAAAGTGAAGACCCGAATACTTTAGACATGAGGTAACTGGAACTTCAGATTAACATGGCCAAATGATATTAAAAGTCAAGTTGTAAAAGTAACATCTCTAATGCCAGTCTTTTATGGTCAATTTCCCAGTATGCGCCATAGCATGCCTGCTAGGCCTAAATCCAGACAACAGTTTTAGAGTCCCTGGGGACTAATTCTTTTAAACTGGAAGGAGCATCAGGCAAACTGCTTCTCTATAGATTTTTTGGCTGAAGGAATACCTGGACTTGAACATGTGACAGGCAGCCTGCTTGTGAAAACAGTTTGATAAGGACCTGAAGGAGCACTTGGGATGTTGTTGTCCACAGTTTCCTTGTTTGATCTAAGTGTAAACCCGCTGTGAAGTCATCCATTGTTCCGTGGACTACTGCTTTGAGGCTTCCTGATGTATTGGACTTAGAAAGTTGCCATTTTGGATAAGGTGTGGATCTGAGGAGTATATCTTACATCATGGGATTCAAACTCTGATGATGATGAGCTGGGGGGCACTGCTGGTGTCGTCATCTCAAAGGAGGGCCACGTCAGCGTCCTGGCAATAAAAGAAAGCACAATATCTCTGAACATTTAATGTTATTTCTATCATTAACAGAATAATACTAACATGCAAACCCCATTTTGTAAACTTAAAAAAAAATAAAACAACAGTCAGTGCAAAGCATTTGTCCATATTGTTAGATCACGAGTGTTACCCCTGTCCAGGAGGTACTCGACCAGCTCTTCATTATAAAGGGTTAGATCCCTAAACCAACAAAAGGTTTGGGAATTTAAATTGGAATTTTTAGCTGGTAGCAAGGAGACTCGCCTAGCTTCTAACTGCCTGAATCCGAACATCTACCCTGCTTCCTCTGGTTTGGCACCTGACATGAAAAGCCCTTGAGTCAGATACGGCCACCAGCCATAATGGCAGCTCTCCTCTAAATGATCTGTGCACTTGGTATGGTGCTAGGTTGGATTTTAAGGGCTTTTGGTAAACCTTAAGGGACTGTTTCAATGTGGTTGGCTAGAGTGACCTTTAAGAACCTTTAAGATATTATGCACACTTAACACCTGACTTTTACTTCCATCAAATAGATATAAAATCAATGTCCACTACTTTAACTTTAACTATATTATGTTGGTTTTATTGCATAGACTTTAGCAAGGGCGAAGCATACAGCTCAATACTCATTTCAATTGCAATAAATCATTATCCAAAAATATTTCTAAAATCTAAACCTTGTAAATAATGAATCAAGTTAAGAGAGCTGAGGTCGGTTAAATTACTTGAATGGAGATGAGACGAAGAGGGTTTGGTCGATCCATGGCTTGCCTCTCCCTTCCTGCTGAAAGCTCACAATCTTGAGGTAAATCACCACCCTGGCCAAGGTCTCGTAACTTCCTTGAAGTTGAAACTTCCTCCCAGCAGAGTGAACAAAAGTATTCCAATGTCCACATTATAATCCACAGCTTGTTGGTAAAAATGGTTAATCCGTTGTGCTCTTATTCCCTTGGTTTGTTGCTGCTGAAGATTTCTTGTAATCCTTTTGGCGATGTCCAGGCTGTTCACGTAATCCGTCTCAGGTGCTGTCTCAAGGCTGGAGCGAGAGGAAGAACGAACTTTAGTCCGTGCTCCTCAGGTTATATACGCTCTTTCTTCAGATACTGGCTTGGTTTTGTGTCCTTATTAGGACATTTTTTCAGCATCTCTCCACTCACTGGCTGATAAGCCCTTGATTAAGATTTCATAATGCTTCGTTAAGAAATATCCTGGGCCGAGGCGCGGCCCTCCCTCTTGTCCTCATGCCTCCATGATCAGTTCTTCAACACTTTCTCATGACCTCAGCTCAACACTGTTTCTTTACTGATTATCATTAGCTTTTCTAAACTTTAATACATTGATTTCAATTACATTGTACATTGTTTTTACCATACTTATAGCCCAGTTCAACATTTAACTCTTACTGTGATTCTGTTCAAGGCCTTAGTGCGCATCATTTCAGGACTATGTATGATGTCTGGTGACTGGCAGGAGTGTATGCATCTCAACTTATCTTTTTAACCCGGTGTCTGTGTGTGTGTGTCCTGTATCTGGCTGTTTGTGTGTGTACGCTCATACCGGTATCTTTTAGACAGGAGTAAATGGATCTCAACTTTTCCACCAATATAAATAACTTATTTATAAAAGACTTATCCTTAGAATCCTTAAAAAATGCAAACAGCACTTTTCATTCATTTCTTTTTTGACTGTTTTTAAACCGCAAACCTCTTTTACTTATATTTTGAATAACTTATTTAAACCTTGCACTGAACTAACAAATGAAATCCCTGAATAGATTAGTACTTTATTTTCTTGCCAGACACTCAGCAGCACCTCTGCTCACACAGCTGAGCCACATTTGCCCTGATAGTGGTCACAGTTGAAACCCTAAGTACGCCTTCAGTGAGCCTTGACCCCATACTTGCATTTGTTCATTTGTTCCACCTTTCTTGAAAGTGCATGTGTTCGTCCACGTTTCTTTCTCATAAACGTACATGCAATTGTTTTTTAGATTTCTTTTTAGATTTAGACAGCGCAGTTTAAATGTTTGCTATTGACCAAATTGCCGGTTCAATGCATATCAGCATGGCCTTCACTTTCCAAATTTGGAAGCTCCATCGTAGTATTTTCCAGCCAACAGTCTGATCACGCAGTGAAGAACTGGTTACATTAGCCCTAGCAAGGAAGTCTTATTTAGCAACACCTGACTTGAAGTAATACCCTATCTTATCCTCTTAATTATTTTTATTCTCTGTCCAGTTTTAGAACGGTCAGGATCATTAGTTTTTTTTTCTTCCTGACAACAGAGGAGACAGAGAAAGGATACGCAGATGATGTTAAACACAGGAGATTGTGGCAGCCTGCAACACTTGTTTTGCTATATTGTAAGTAGGGTAAGTGCTTCAGAAGGTGGAAAACTGAGAATTTGCATTATCTCCGTGTCTTTTGAAGGTTATGGTATCTTACAGATGCAAACGCATGCAAATTATTTGAGATAAAAGATTTTGGTGGAAAGTTCAGTAGCTGCCTGAATCCTCACAGATATTTATTCTTCTTCACAACACGTGGTCACATAATTAGTGCATTTAAGCATTGCAGGTTGAAAGTGTTCTTGATGATCAAGGCTTATCTGACTGGAAAACTTGTTTTTATGAAAGCTGCACAGCTTGCCCTCGGGCAGAGTTAAAGACTTCAAATAGGGGTTGCTGGTGATCAGTTTGCTAAATATTGTCTGCGTCTTGAAAAAAAAAAATCTGAGGACACAAGGTTGAAATATAAATCAGCAGAGAGCACACAGAGAGGGAAAGGTGATTAGGGCCAGCATCGGATGGAAACAACTTCAGATTTTCTTGCTTTGATGGCCATAAACCAGCAGAGCAGGACTACCTGCGGGACGAGCGAGCCAGAGCCTAAGGGCCATGTCTCTTCTTAACAACAGGGCCCAGTCTCGTTCAATTACTGTTAACTTACAATCAATAAGATGACCTACACCACATGAGTGGAACTTGGCTGCCTTCACTGATGCCTCCATTTTGGAGAAAAAGAAAATCTTCTTCCACTATAGATTTTTACCTTGTCCTTAGGCTGGTCAATTACATCAATAACTCCCAACAACAACACCAACAGAAGAAAATAAGGTGAAGTAGCTCCTCTGCGAGTTCAGTCCCCCTTCTTTCTTGACGTTCTGCCAGGCAGGTTGTAATTTTTTTTATTTTTTTGTTCCCCTTTTTCCCTTTCACTGCCTTCCTGCAATTTTGTAGCCGTCAGAACCTGGCAGCATGGCAGTTTTACTGCACTCCCTCACTGCGTATCACGACAAGATGGAATCACTGCCTAAAGGTTGGCAGTCAGTGAGACATGGCCTGTATGCTAATGACAGCACAGGGAGGGGGGCACTATACCCAGGCAGAGCCGGTGCCAAGCCTCCATGCCAGTGTGAGTTACAGAAGCTGCAGTTTGCTGAGAGCAGTGGGAGGTCTCCGTGTAATCACTTCACTTTGTATTCAGCAGACAGCAAAGTCACAAAAAATAACTTTTTAGGGAGTTGTGAGTTGATGCATCTGAAGGGAACGGGGAGTGGGTGTTGGAGGTTAGAGTTGGTGTAAGTCTAAGCATACGCAGTTATGAGTGTGCAGCTACAACACCCATCAATCACATGGAGCAGTATTGCGGCATAGCTGACAATCCTATTTTCTATGAAAACACATGCTGTGACACTGTGATATGTATATGGTTTAATACCTGGAAGTTATGCTAAAGAGCAGGATTAATAAAAACGCGCCCATAATCGAATTCTGCAGAGGTCACAAATCACAATATAGGGGCTTCCCTGCCGTGCATCATTAGGATCCCTTGTTACTAATCCCTCTATCCTTGCCTTGGCGAAGTTTAAAGGGAACTCCTAAAACAGCCCACTTTAATTCATCTTCCATAATATCCCCTTTGTGGCACTTTCAAGATGATTTGTAATTGTAAAGCCTCTAAAGTAAAAGAGTGCGGGGTGCAAAATTGGACAAAAGGGTTGTTGGAGCAGTTCAGGCAGACAAAAGACGAAAGAACGCGAGGAGCAGCAGGGAGGATGAGGTTCGCTGCAAAGGAGTGGAAGGGCACAGAAGTAAGATCTAAAATGCAAAACGGAGGGTCTGTTCCGTCAGTTCTGGAGCTGGGACCGGAGCCTGTTCCCCAAGCAGGAATATCAGAGAGGAGGAAGACTTTATTCTTTCAGGGATATTTGATGATGCAAGTCGTGTGGAGAGGTACTGGCGGCCTATGTGCACACTCAAAACAATGAAACTTGTTATTTCACCCACCTTTGTTTCTGCCTGCCAAGCAATGAAATGTCGGATAGCTATTGATCAGGACTGTGTCTGTCTGTGTGTATCCTACACCTCAGACAGCACTAGTCTGGGCCATGTGTAATGAAGCAAGTCCAGTCACAAGATATTTGTGATGGGTGGCTCACAAAGACTTTGGTAAGACTAGATATTCCGCCGTCGATCGGGGGTTAACCGATGTGATCTGTAGGCACAGGTCTTTTCTATGAAAAGGGTTTATAATGAAAAGAGTGGGGTTTGTGAAAAATAATGGTTGCATTGGACTTCTGTGTGGAATTGATTTAACAGTTGTTATTCTCCATTATCAGTGATAATAGACATCGGTTTGTACTGAAAAGAGCTGTGCCTACGATTAGTCAGAATAAAATAAAATATAATACTCTGCCCACTCAGGGAGTGTCTCCTTTTACTACTGCAGTATTGTACATTATTGTACATCAAATCGATCAGAGCGGATCAGACCCTACTAGGTGTTTATTTTACGAAATCAGCTGCCTGCACACTTGATTTGTGGATATTAAGTTGGTCAATGATTCTTCGGTTATCCTTCCGTAGCTCAACTGCAATCATATCATAAAACATGTTTTTTTCACTTGCATGTCTCACACGACAGACACGCTTTCCTTCTAATCCTGTAGACTCTTCCTTCGCTTTTGCCAAGCAGCTGTGAAGCAAGACATGGGGAGTGTTTATTCATGGGCAAACTGTAACCTACACTGTAAATTTAGGTGCCACCAGACAACTTTGTTACCTCCCTCTTCTTGTGATCCGATCACCACACCTGTCTGCTCTGAGCACAGCTACTGTCTCACCCTCTCATCCACACTCGCTATGAGCCACACTGGATATCAGAGGAAAATCGCACTCTGACCTGAAGGTTCGACTGATCAGTGATGCGTTAAAACTTGCAGACAAGAGGGCACCAGTATAGACAGGCACTTCACTGTCCCATGAATTCTGACATGATGGCTGCAGTCTCGACATGGGGTTAGAATTTATATCTTTGGCTATCCAAACCAGGTTTCACCATGCTTTCAAGTCAAGTTTGCTTCCCATGCAAAGGGTCAGGAGCTTGGAAATCTGGAAAGAGGTAGCACTGCTGCACCTTCAAAAAAAGCCAATTAATGTGCTTCAGGCATGTGATCAGGGTGCACATATTGGCTCCTTGCTGCGAACATATTCCAAGCACGTCACATTAGACCCTGGGGCAGGCCCAGAAGCACTAGAGGGAATACATATCCTATTTAACCAGGTACCACCATGGGAGGATATGGCTGGGGAGAAGGACAGTTGGCCAGCTGCCTTTGCAACCCAGAACCATTTATGATGGAAAATGGAGTGACGATTACACACAGCCATCAAGGTGGCAGTGGTATCTGGACTGTATATTCCAACAATGAGACCCCCCCCCCCACTCCACCCCCACCCAGCCAAACAAATCACATTAGCTGATCATATAGCACCTGGACAGCAACCAACCCTTTAATGTAGCCTGGTTTCATGTGAATGTGCATGATCTAGCTTCTACGGGTTCAGGCCGCCGGTGCACGAGAAATGGATTCCGCACTGGGCAATCTGTTCACTCCCACCATCAGCTTTCAAATGAATCGTGGGACGCTCTTTAAATGCAAATTATCCACCTGTATTGGGTGTACTGGCTCCTAACCATTGAAATATATAAACACAACGAAAATGTGTTTTCAAAAGCAGGCATCGATGCAAGAAAAAACACCTCTTCACCTCTTACTGAGGATGTCAGATGTGATGAAATGAAACAAGGGACATTAGCAGAGCAAATAGATGCAGGCAGACTTGCATGTGACACACAGTGGAATTATGTGGATGGCTGGCACTGGCAAGGAAATGGAGACAGATCTGCATGCCAAACGATTGATTGTTATCCCCTGGCTCAGTTGAACACGACCCTTCATTTATATGATAAACAGCTAAATTTAATCCAAGCACTTGTCTTTTTGCTTTTCGTCCA